>JXPM01004793.1:0-25047 GCA_001014415.1 Phortica variegata | reverse complement strand
AAAAAAAATGGTAAACAAGTGAACTAAAAAACTCACATGGGATGTCTGATGAACCCCCCTCCCCCTAGGTGAGATTTTGTGAGATTTTCCTGAACCCCCCTCCCCTAATTTTATCTCACGTAATTTATGGACGTCCCCTAACGGTAAATGTACACTGCCGACGGAGCTGACAACTCGACTTTGAGTGAACTCAATTATGTGGCAAGAACATGGTAATTTTTGATTGAACGGGATCCAAATTCTGACACGTCTGTAAGTTCTGTGACCGCCACCATTTTGAAAAAATTGGCGTCCAAAATCACTTTTTTCACCATATCTCCATTTTGGCTCATTTTACTGCAAAAACATCTCTATACTAAATTAAACTAGAGGAAATTTCCTACAAATTATGTTCTAAGCTTTTTTTTCGTAAGACTAATAGTTTAGGCGTACGAGCGCCGCAAAGTGTACAACTTTGGTACTATGGTTTTCATACATTTTGTATGGAATTTGGTATTGTTTTGAATGATAATCTTACTCTGATTTTGGACGCCATTTTTTCAAAATGGCGGCTCGAGCGGCGGTCATAGAAGGTCGCAAAGTGAAAATTCGGAAAGAGCAGCTCAAAATCCATATAGATGCCAATTTTCAAAACTCCCGCAAAACTTTTCAGGTAGAACTACTTCCTTACTGTATTATACGATTTGATTGAAATATATTTTGTCATTCCATTAAAAAATTAAAATTACTTTAAAAAAGAGCCCTAACTTGTATTATTGTAGTCCAGATCATAAATGCGATGCGTCATCTGTTCAAATACACATGCTGATTCATTTAAATATTAAAGTTTCCTTTGTGGTCTTTTCTCACTTGCCTGTAGTGAGTTCATACATATAATTCTTTGTATGCGTTATACAACATCTGTTCTTTCTTTGCGTGTGGATTAACATACATTTGCGGTTTATAATTGAATATTTATTTTTTGACTGCATGGTTTCCTGCAATTTTGCAACCTACTAAACACGCAAACACATTGACGGAGCGGAGTTGTTGACCTTTGCAATTTTTAGAACAAGCTTTTAATAAAATAGGTGGCCATCGAAAGACGTTGCTGATGACTTTGTTAGTCTCTACATCAGCGGTGTTGCTAAATCAGTTATTGATTTGCTATATGTGTCCTCCAAAAGATCAGCAACCTTTTCTTTTACTGCTTTAATGTAATCAAATACACTTGATAAATATGAAATCCGATCTATAGTAACAGTAGTAAAGTGCAGGGCTTTCAATGATGCTACAATAGCATTGAAATAGCTTATCAATCGGTTTCTACGATACATAGATAGTGGTTTTTGCTGGCTATGTCAATGACGTCGATGACAAATAATCTTTCTCAAGTATATAAATAAGAAGAAAAACAATACAGCCTATGAAAAATTGTCCACAACACATCATAATTAAAGTATCGTATTGTCGCAATCCGCCACTCAGACAGTCTTATCGACCATAAGATGATGAATTTGTGCAAAAAAAAAAATATATTTTCTCGTATTTGTTGCATTTTTTTATAAGTATGTGTGTGTATGTGTTTTTTTTTTTGCACAATTAACATTCCAGAAATGTCTCAACTTGATGCCGCTGCTTGGTTTTATCTGCACAGCCGCTGTTGCACTTAGACTTAAAAAAGACGTGGACGGACAGCCGAGCAAGACAGACGATAGCATTGCATTAAGCATGCGCCGCGTCACTTACTGAACCTGAAAAACTAGTTTGTTGCAATTTCACAGGCGTCTACGAACAACGCCAGCACCTCTTCATGCTGCACCACCCTACCACCACCACCTCCCTCTCACCCTCTTGGCTTTTTGACTAAGTGAAACTATTTCATTGCGAGCATTGCTGCGCATGCGTGCGCGCGGCTCTTGAAAAATTTCTTTGGTTTTTTCTTATTTTTTATTCGCATGACTTTTTTAATATTATTATTTTTTGTTGTTGGTATTTTTGTTGTTGTTTCACTTCACTGTCGTGTCTCTTAGCCAGGCCATGTTGCCGTATGCCATCATGCATGACAAACTGATGTTTTATGATGAAGATATAAGACAAGACAAATGTCAGCACACTTTGCCAACTTTTCTTGCCCTCTTTCTCTTTTGACTGTTAAAAGAAAATATTGTAAATTATGCGCTTTGGTTTTGCGACTTTCAAGTTTTAATTTTCATTATTTTCTTTGCATTCATTTTTTTTATATTTTTTTTTTTATGCACAAGTCTGTTTTGTACATGTACGAAAAACTGGTTGTGCTAATTTAGTACGCTGTCGTGACTTTGTGTGTATCTTGGTGTTGTTATTGTTATTGCCGTAGTTGTGTCTACGATACAATCGTATTTTGAAAGTCAAGGCTGAGTTTTTATGTTGAAAATGCTGACTTTGAAAACTAATAAAGGGTTTATGGCAGCACGTTTCGTTTGGCACAGAAATTTTGTATTTTTCAATAACAAAAGTTTACAATTAAAACAAAAAAAAATAAGTCAAGTTTATCTTTATGTTATTGTAGTTGTACTATGCGCAAGTCGGCGCATAACTTTGGTTTGTCAATGCAAATTGAAATTTATGTGCGCAGGAAACGGAAACCGTGCAGACAACACTTGTCACAGACTTTACGCAGACGCAAAGTGACTTCTTTCTTGGCTTAACGGCACAACATTGCAAAAATTAATGCAATGCGCACAAATACAATTGCATTTTATTGAAATTGATGCTTAAATGCCTACGCAGCGAATAATGGTTTGGGCAGCAATGGCGAAAATTATTCCAAATGTAAACAATTTCATGTAGTAGGATGTGCCAAAGACCAACTAAGGGGGTATTCCATCTTTAAAGTTAATTTTTTTTTTGTCGATTAGGAGGAATTTTTTGTTAATGAAAAGAAAGCACTAGACTCAAAGTGGTCTTAAGTCATTTATTAATGCATGTTTTGACTTTAATTTGCACTTTTCCCAAGTCAAAAAAGTTACAAATAACCATTGATAGATGACCCCAAATTTTAAAAAAATTGTGCTTATTTTTTCAGTTAAAAACAGTCAATTAAATGGCCAAAATAAAAAATCTAAGACAGATATCGAAAAACCCCTACGTACAGACTTAGGTTTCATGTCTAAGAAGATTCCTTTTAATTTTCGGGAAAAACGCGCTTGTTCAAATTTGTTTGTCGCAAAAATGTTTCGGCCACCTATAAATTTAAATTTGACGAATATAGATTCTCTACACCGAAAAGTGTACTTTAGAGCAAGCAAAATTATTTTAGATTATTTTGAATCCCCTCCCTCCCTGAAGAAACAATATGTGCTAGCGTTAATCTTTAGATATTTTCAGATCGTGGCTTACTATTTTATACATTCTTAGATACTATACATATGTATCTAAGCTTAACTTCTTGTTGTTATGAGTTTTTGTTGTTCAAACAATAACAAAAATTTAAGTTATTAGCTTGAATAATAAAACAATAATTTTTTGTATATAACAAGTCCTTGTTGTTGACATTCCAAGACTTAAATTGTAATTTTGCTTTAACAAAATCTTCAAGTCAATTGAATAACTTTTGCAGTTTAAAATTTTATCTTACTATCTTAATCTGGTCTTTGGTCGTTTGTCTTTGCTGAGAAATTCAAATATTCACACTCGACTGCTTTACTTTACACACTTACACAGATTCATTTGTGTATATCTATATGTATGTATGTATGCATATTTCTCAAACACAGCTTGAGCTTCTTTTCTTCTTCTTCAGTTCGTTCATCCCACCCTTTATACTTGGTTGCGTTCTCTGCTCTAATGAGTTTGGCTCAAGTATCGTGTGAGTAATGTTATCTTTGAATTCCTTCTCGTTTTGAATCCAACTGAGCATCGTTGTTTTTGTTGTAGACTTTGCCATGGTTTTCTCATGCAATTCATGTGACTTTGAATTTTCTCTCATGAAAACATTTTCCGGCCCGTGGGAGTGCGAACCATGTACATAAATGACTTTGAGTGCACTTGTTCTCAACTTTTTGTATATCAAAATTAGCTTTGAAAATTGAACAAAATTAAAGAAAAAAGTACAATGAATACTTAAAACAGACAATGGGCGATCTTTAATGGCTCATTTAAACAACTTAAAATTTTTCAAATGGCCCGCTGGGCTGGCAGATAATCGATGGCAGACCACCTAAAGTTTATTGAACCATTCAATGAAAATATTTATCACTTTTACTCATTTTCTATTTTTCAACAATGCGGGTATTTATACGTATGTATATAAAAACACACACACACACACATACTCACAGATACCCACACTGAGATCATAAACAAATTATGCATTAGAGTCAACAAAATAAACTTCAAAATATATGCTTTATGGCATCCGTTCGCTATTAAGTCGAAATCCATAATAAAAAAAAAATGAGTCAACCAAGTAGTATTGAATGTGAAAAGCGTGGGTTACACACATAAACATAGATGTATTCTTTTTTTTATAACCAATTGACGTGTTTTAGTTCAAGTAAGACGGGCGTACATGCCTAATCAAAAACCTTAAAAGCGCATTTGCCACGTCTCAGTTTATCTTTACGAAGATCGAAGAATCGTTTCTGGCGACATATTCCAAGTGCTTTGTTTATTGTTGATGCATGCACAGCATGCTTATGCTAATTTGTTTAAGAAGTATAGACAGCGGCAACAAGTGTGTGTGTGTCATCAATAAATATTTGTATTGTAAAGGGTGTTCCAAAAAAGCAAACAAGTTTTATTCAAATGAAGCAATACTAACTAGAAAGTTATTTTAAATAAGCCTATGCTACATAGGGCGACACGCTATGTACAGCAGTCTAATATTTAAGTTGTCTAAGTTGTTGTCTAGACTGTCGTATGTGCGGTGAAGCGCTGCATAACTTAGAGTAATTTAAAGTTTTTTTTTAATGAATTTCAAACAAGTTGTCAGGTGTTTCTTGGGTCCACCTATAAAAGTGTTATGAGTGCTTTGTGTGTGTGCTTTACATTTATCTTTTTATTATTATTTTTTAAGCAGCATTGTTTGCTTTGCCTTTTGTTTATTTAATTCAGGCATATTCATAAACATATCGTGAGAAATATCACACTGTCAATGAACTAATTAAAACATGTTCGATGATGTTGCATTATGCACTGTTCACTTGTAACTGAGTCATTGAGTAAGGCGTGTAGATATGAATGTGTGTGTATACAAAAAAGCTGTTTTTCAGTTAAGTCATTTCCTACTACTTTTGAACATATTTAAAACAATAGAAATAGCAACGGAAGCTCTTTGAGTGAATCCCGGAAAAATGTGTTTTAAATCAAAATTGACCAATTGACTGACACAGGTCACAACATCAACAGGTAGTTCTCTATTGCTCTCTCTTCCTCTCTCATCATAACCCATTTCCGTTTAGTTTATTGTATTCGCACCTTGCCTGTCTTCGTTCCTTCCGTTCATCTGAACGCAGTCAATTTAAAGTCGGCAATACTTGTTCACCTTCCGGCTTTTAAATTTCTCAATTTGTTCAAGCAATCCATTACGCATTTATAACATGAAACTTTATATAAACTTTATTACTTTGTCTTTCCAATACAAAGCAAAAACAAATATTACAATTGTCTAGACGTAAAAATTTAGATGGAAGGCAAAACATAATCTTTGAAAAGTTTCAATGGCAATCAGGCGTGTGGGTTCAATCCAACACTTTTATGACAAATCCAAGTAAGATTAAAATCAGGCCCATGAAAATCAGCACTTGGATCATACATTCTGTACTTAAAAAAGTTATAAATTTGTTAAGAATAATTTTAAAGTTAACTTACCAGAAATACTTTCAAATAGGTTGCTTTTTTCGTATGGTTTCCATATTTCAGATAAGCAGTTGAATAAAGTTTCCGAATCTTTATTCAATTCCTCTTCGATGAAAGTTTTAGATTCTTCAGTGGAAGTTTTTGGTTCTTCAGTCAAAGTTTCCGATTCTTCAGTCGAAGTTTTAATTTCCTCTGTCAAAGTTATTGAATCGTCAATGATTGAATTTATATCGGCCATAACAGTTTTTGAATCGTTTAACACAGCCCTTGGTTCCTCAACTACCTGATTAGCATCGCCAATTCTCTCACTGACTCGATTATTTTTATGTTGTTCAAAATGGCTTTTTTGTACATTTTCTCTTTCATATATCTCCAACTGAACAGAACTTACGATATTTTTTATCACATTGGAGATATGCGAGCGACTGATGTAAGGATCCTTAAAATTTTCCGCATGTTCTATAACTTTTTTCAGCACCTCACTGTGTTAAAAGAATTCCACGGACAAAGTATAAAAAGAAAATTAAAAAATATTTTCCTATATATTCACTTACCATTTAAGTTCTTTCAAGGTTCCCTTCCTATATTTTTTCTTTTGTGCTTCCATGTTCTTTACGAATAAAAAAAAATATAAAATATCTTGAACTAAAATTTTTCTTGTTTGATGATAAGAATCTAAAATAAAACTTATTTACAGCGAGTTTACGAACTGACACATTTTCCAGAGCGAAATATGTTTTGGCTAAAGTGAAGAAAGAAAGTTGTCATAGACAACTGGGTTAACGCCGTTTCAACGATCCGATCAAGTTGGCCTTTTCGTCATGGCATGTGTCAACTACAAAGAGCTCTGTACCAAACATAACATCGACAACAACAACAACAACGACATCGATAACAACAATAAGCGACAACATCTGTTTTATATTACATGCCAAGTTCATGTTTAGGTACAAAGGTATCTGCTACAACACACGCACACACTCACACTTATCTTTGCAGATACAATGTTCATTCCACGCTCATTCGTTCGTTTGTTTGTTCGCTCATTTGTCTCTCATTTCCTGCGCCTTACCGCACCGCCGGCTGGTTTACTCGCATTGCGGCGTCTGTTGTCGCTGTTGTTGAACTTTTCACAATCAACATCCCGGATGCGCTACGATGTACGACGAAAAAAATTTATAAAAAAAAAATATACAAAAATACAAAAAAAGAGCGAGCATTAAAAACAGACAAATATAAAACTGCACTAAATGCAAAGTTCCAAAAAAAAAAAAAAAATTACAACAACGACAAATGAGTGAAGTAAAGGAAGTGCTCGCATTTGTTCGCTTATTCATTCATAGAAGAACCGTTTTGGCGGATGCACGGGCGGATGAAGATCATTTGAATGCTTCGCTATTGTAAGTACATATTTGACGACGATCATTGTCATGCTGGGTTTTTTGCTTATTTCTATTTTTTATTTGCGAACGTAAATATTCAAGTAGATAAAAAGATAGATAGACAGATAGATAAGGGGAAAAAATTGCTGATAAATAGCTGAGTAAAAGTGTAGGTTTTGCATAGACAGAATGAAACATAGATAAAGATAACGACAAATGTCTCTGATTTTCTACAATCTTAATCTTGTTATTGTTTTTAACATAAAAACTAAACGATCTTGACTACTGTTTTATTCTATAAATAACATAAACAGAAAGCTCGAAGTCAACGGATAAACTTATCGAAATGTCTGCTTATATGCAAAGATAAACTAAACAATTCAATTGAATACAATACAATAACAACAAGTTTATTGCACTTTTCATCTTCAGTGAGCGCACTGCGAACCAATATGTACAGCAATTTGATGTTTCATGTTAATGAAGTGCTAATTGAGAGACGAATGCGGATGGAGTACATTAACTTTCAGCGTAGACCAGACCAGCTGAGCGATCGGTCCATAGATACATACGTACGTATTAACGACCTTTTAGAGCACCCATGAGACGTGATGAAAGGTGTGAAGACAATAAATCTTCAGACACAATTGTCTGTTTACACATTAAAGACATGAGTTCTTATAAAATTTCATTTTATTTGTTTTCGTAATTATGCAACTAAAGTAAACATTGACTTAAAAACTAAACGATTTCTTTTGTGTAAGTGTATGTTTTTTTTTTACAACTAATAGGACAGTGTATGAACTTCTATAAATTCATAGAGATACGCAGTTAACGCATACAACCTAAAACTTATTTTAAATGAAGTAACTAATATTTACAAATGCATAAATTCATCATCGTCATTGCAAGCTAATTGAACTCAGCTCGCTCGCGGCGAACGCTTATCAAGAGAGCAATGCCATCGCTCGTGCGAGCCGTACACGGAAATCACGATAGAGCATTTTGCCGCCGACCGGCACCCGACACAGATACATGTCGAGACTCATGAGACAGAGCGCTTTGCCGTTCATGGGGAATTTCTGTGGCAGTTCGGGCGTCACCTCGAGACCTTCGGAAACGGCCATATTGATAAGCCATTTCCAGACGTCTGCACGTGTCCAGTCACGCGGATCCAAGGGCAGGCCATCGGAGCCGAGTTGCTGTTGTGTTAGTTCGTGGCCGGTTGTGTGCATTACGGATTCGTCGTATTGATTGTTATTGTTTGTGTCGCTGCGCAGGTATGCACTGCTTAATTTACTCTGTAGTTGTTGTTGTTGTTGTTCTTGATGTGATTGGTGATGATGTTGTTGTTGTTGTTGTTGGTAGGGATGATAAAGCGCAGCAGCACGTCTCATAGCCGTTGTTGAACTATTGACCAAATCAGTCTTGTGGCTGGACCAAACCAACTGTTGCAGTTCCTCGGCAGCTGCACGGCAATTATTCGCACTGCTGTTCACCTGCGAGAGATCGAGCGGTGGCACACGTCCGGCGTATTTCGGGTAACTGGCTTCGACTTGCATGTTGGCCCAAGCGTTTACCGTTTGATGAAAGCTGTAATAGCAAGAGCGTGACAAAAAACAATCGATTAGTAAAAAAAAAAATATAACAGTTAACAAATATTTAAGCATACACTGAAAAAAGCTGCAGAATGAATCATTTTTTGAGAACATTCTTCAATTCCGGTCAGACTATCGATGCTGGCATCGACAACTAAATATCGTTCTATAGGTGAAACTGAAGTTGATAAGTGGAGCTTCTCTATTTTTATTAGCTTTTGTTATTGACGGAAATGGTTATGCAACCGATAAAAACTCATGTACAATTGTTCAAACACAACAGTTTTTGTTAGAACTTATATTTAAACACACATTTATTGTATTCAATTATATTTGACCTTGTTGCCATCTAAACAAAGCAGTCCAACAAGTGCGGCAATTCAAGTGCCACACACGCGAAAGGAAGCGCTGAATAACAATGATTATTATAATAATTGTGACACACATATTGAATAATTATTATTAGAGAGAACAGAACCGAACAGAAACAAAATTATTGTTGACATAGAAAGGCAAACTCAAAACCGGAATCGATGGCAATTATAAACGAATCAAATTCAGCAACAAATAAACAATAAAGCCGACTTGCAAAAAGAATGAGTCTGAGAGAGAACAAGATAGCAAGAGAGAGAAAGAGAGAAGGAAAATTACACATGGCATAAACGGAAATAATTACTAAATTGCTGTGATTTAATCGCGTTGCGAATTCGACGAACAAAACAAAACCAATAAAAAAGCTAAATGAAAAACGGAAGAGTAGCCGTAAAAATTAAAAACCACTGCCAAAGGGAAGGGGAAAAAACAAATCCAACTTTGGCTGCGCAGCGCTTATGTAAAGTAGAATATCCGCTGCGCCGGCGCAAAACAGAAGCCAAGCCAAGGTGCGAAAACAAAAGACCGAACAAACGGAAGCCGCTTATGACAAGAGCACCAACACACACACACACACACACACACACAGCAGTGAGTCACAGTGAAATGAAGTAAGTGCGGGTAGGTGAGTGTGTCATTGCCACGGATGTACCTTGTCTAGCATTTGTTCAATAAAACCTTTGGCCGTTTTGTGAGTTTTGCTTTTAAAACACTTTTCCGGGATTTGATTAAAGTGCTTCCGTTGTTCTATGTAGCTAAATAAACCACAGTACAATTTTCAATCAAAAATAGAATTTAAAAAAAAAACGAAAAAAAAAATCACCGAAAGGAAATGACTTAACTAAAAAACATCTCAAGTGGTTTACGTAAATCTACTTAATTAAACACATACAACATGATATTGAAGTCTATACCACAAAATACAATTTCGTTGCATTGCAAAGCAAGTCGAGTTGAATCATCGCTGTTACGAAAATAATTGAAACACTTAACGGAAAAGGTTTAATTAGTTCATTGACAGCGACAGCAATGAGTGTGATATTTCTCACGATATGTTTGTTTGGGCAACAAGACTAATGTACATAAACAAATGTGAATGCATCAATAAACATTAAAGTTAAAAAATATACATACATATACATATACGAAGCAGACAGCAAACGATTGTGAATGTCAAACACACGCACACACTTGTTGCTCTTAGCTTACATTTAGGGTATTTCTTATTTAAATTAACATAAGCATTAATACATGATGGCCAATGTCTATCTACAATGCTAGCTAAGCCTCAATCAGACGACGAATGCCTCAAAAAAGGTCTTAGCCTTAATGCCTTCTATCTAACACAAAACAACATTTATTAGTCAAATAGGTCGTAAATAAAACAAAACGTATTCACATTGACCACAACCGTTGATTTTTGTTTAAGGCGTGTAGGTTATGTTCTTCTACCCGTAGTTTTGATATTTCGAAAGACAACCAACTGATAAATATAATGTTTTATATACATTTTCGTTGTTTGAAATTGTTTATCTATCAGCTTGCAGTCCGACATTAACACCATGCTTAAAAGGGTGCTTAAATGCTCGAACCATTAAGATAGACCACCCTATGTGCAACAAAGACTTTGCGCCACAATGTTTTCTCCACTTATGTATTTTTATTTTCATAACAAAAAAAAAAGAAGAAGCTGAACAAGTGTACGCAAAGTCAGTTAGTTTTCTAAGGCTTTGGTCACACGCCCACGGCTCAAAAAATTTCCCATGAGAGAAAATTCAAAGTCGCATGATATGTTGGGGGAATTGTGTTGGCGAACAAAGAACAAACGAACGAACGAACGAATGTCGCAGAAAGCAAAGTGTGTGAAGAAAGCACTGTCATGGCGGTCTTAGCACAGGGCAGCATTGCATTGCACTGAAAAGGGGGTCGGTCATGGGAATGGAAGCAAAGACGTCAACGACTTAAGGCAGCAATGAATGAGGCGTCAACGCACTTATACAGTCACAGTAAGTCGATAGTGAAAGCATATAATTAATTAAAAAAACACTAAGAGTCACATTGACAGGCAATGTGAACACTTGTTGCCTTTTAATTAGAAATTACTTGTTGTTTATTTAACCCAGACATTGACTTTATTGCAAAAGAAAAAAGTTAAGAAAAAATTATATTATATTATTATATTCATACATATATCATTAAACAAAAGCAATTGAAATGCGGTACGCATTAGACTTTTGACGCTTTGGTTTCTTTTTAAACTGTTTATTATTATTCTGTACCAAAAAAAAAAAAAAAAAATTAATTCAATTTGTTGTTCCTGTCATATGTATGTGTGTGCGTGTGTGTGTGTGCGACAGTAAAGAACGCAGGAGTCATTACGAGGACGAGCGCGCGTCTGGTATATTTCCGGCTCTGACAGCGCTTGTGTTGTTGCAACATATGCATCTATGTATATGTTCATACACACATCTGCTTGTATCTTCGATTGTCAGCATGAGTTGTGTGCCTCTGCGCTGATCGATTAATTCATCAGTTTGTCAACGCAAAGGCGCACACGTTGAGCACGCGTCAAAAACATACACACACAGACAATGCGAATGTGGGGAAACAGGAAAAAAAGCATAACTAAAATGCTTCCTTTGCATTTTACAGACATACATACACACACACATATGTACATATGTATATAATGCGCATGCATCTAAATTGTCAAACGGAAGTGCACATATCCGCCCGCGCACAGGATGTGCGTTCAAAGCGGAAGGAAATATGACTTAATGAGCCAAATGACCATGCTTAGAAACATGAAATTATCGTGAAATTGTAAAAAAGAAAACCCCTAAATTTTTCTCTCTCATAAAAAAAAAACATAAAATTGGAGCAACTTTTTATTTTTGAAGTGAAAGGCAAACAAGTTTATTTTCTGTCAAGTGTCACAAGTGCAATAAAAAACAGAAAATGCTTTGCGTATTCGTCTTGTGTTTGCACAAGCTGTCTTATATGTACATACGTATGTATGTACTTAGCATCGCGCAGCAAAGTAACGCAACGCGGCACTTGCTTAGATACAAAATGCCCTCCAGCAAAAGTAGCAGCGTGCTCGGCTAACTATTTCTTTCTTATTTATTTGTTTTGCTTTGTTTTTTTAAGACATTTTATTTAAGTACGAAAATCGTAATTTGAAGTTCGTAAAAATGACGCGTTTCCTGTCATTTGGCGAGCAGCACTTTAAGTGCGTAATTTGCCGACTTTACATAAACACACACACACTCACACACACATACATGCATGCATGATTGTGTCTGTTTGTCAGCTTCCGTTTGACTTCTTCGTTTTGTAAACTAAATTTTCTGCTTCTTCTTCTTTAGCACAATTTCTTCTGCTTCTTCTTTGCCAACTCCCTTACAAGCGCACGATTTTTGCCGACTGATTATGTCTTTATTACAGAGAAATACTTTTGTTTTTGCTTTTGCTTTTGCCGACTGTGCTGTTTTTATTTGGTAATTATATGTGTGTCTTGGTTCGCTTGCGTGCTTGTATCTCCAAAGATACATGAGCGTATAACTTTTGCTCATACGAAATTATGAACTTCCTGCAAGCGATAAATTTTGTTTTTGTATTTTTTTGTATTTTTTTTTTCCATCTGTCTCGTTGTACGAGCGTGGTTTGTTTATGGCTAATTTAAGAATTTTCACTCTTGAGAAATTTATATACACATACAAACATAACATATATATTTTTTCACACGTACTAAGTTTCCTACAATGTTAGCGCAAATTTGTCAATTTGTTGTTGCTTGAATTTATTTAATTTAATTAAATTAAGTGTAATGTAATTGTAAAGACTATTAGTTGTACTTGTAGTAATACAACTATTATTAACAATGCTCTTCGGCCTGTGTCTTTCAATTGCCTGTTGTCTACTTTAGCACTTTATGACGCCTCCCTTATGTATGAACATCATACATCATTTAGTCTACGACGAGGCATGCAATTGATGTGCAGACGGATGTGATTTTGTCGTCAGCTATTTTAATATGTATTTATTTGCAAAAACAAAATCAAAAAGCAAACAGACAAGTGTTGTTGTTTTTGTGATTTTTCTCTTTCAACGGCACTGCGGCTAAATTGCACTATTTATACATATACATATACATATATATGGATGTGTATATATTGTATTTTACATGCAACAACGACACAGTTTGTTGTTGGCGGCGTTATAAATAAATGAAAATTGTTGGCGCCAATGCGCTATGACGTACGCCGTTAAATATGACGGCAATACCCGACATTCATATTTGTATCTGTGTCTGTGTCTGTACGTTGTGTGCAACGGTTTATTGCGCATAAATGCTAAGCTTTTCCGAGACGATTTTTAAACACAAAGTAATTAAAATTGTAAGACTTTTGTGCATTTCGCTTGGTTTATCCGCCATTGATTTATGTTACATATGCATTACTTTTATGCGTCTCACACGTGTTGTGCGTGCTGAAGCGTTGAAAATATCTGACGGCGTCCGTGTCGCCGACATGACACGCGTCATTAAAAGTCGAACATGAACTTTGCGGCTTCTTATGAAAGATGTAGACTTGGCTTGGAATTTCACTGCAATTGAATTGCATTTACAACAAGTAAATTTCATACACACATTTATCACTCTGTGTCATCTCGTCTTGTACAAAATATAAGGTATAAGAATGAAATAGTTGAGCACTACTAAATACAGTAAGTAATTTCAAGTAAGCAGTAAAATTATGCATTACACTAACGTTTGTTAAAACGTGCAACGTTGTGTCATTGTGCAAGTTAGCGCACAAAGCAAAAGAGAATTGAAAAAAAAAAGAAAAGAAAAATGCCGTCTCAATGCAACCGTGTCGACTAATCAGAGCGATAACTGACATGACATCAAACAGCGGCGCTTTTTTTTAATCAATGCAATGCCAACTATGCCAGTTTATTTAATGATAATGTAATTGATAATTGGGTCAATAGACTTTGATGTGTTGTCTGTCGCAGTAAATCAAATTTGTGTGAGTTGTTGTTATCAGATATTAGTGTAAACAGCGCATTTCCGACATGTGCCAACAAATATGTATTTAACTGATACCTTTACCAAGAAAACATTTCAAGTTAAGAGTTTTCTATGAAAGCTAAATGATCAGTCGAGAATGACGCCTTTCTTTAGTTTATTTTAAAGCCGCAGACATCAATTAAATTGAATTTCGTGCATATTTTGGTTTTTACTTTTTTCTGTTCTTTTCCAATTTTGCCAGGTGCAAAACGTATGTACTAAGTATAAGGACTGTGGCAGCTGCGCGTTTGACTGCACAAATGCGCTTAAATGATTTTGTATCCTGCTGTTCACATACGCACACACACACATACACACACATGCGCGCACATAATGCGTTTGCGCATGCGCGCGCATTGACGGACTTGATAAGGGTGAATGTGTTAAGGCGTACGTCGTTGTTTTTTTTTTTCTCATCTGCTCTTCTCATGTCTTGACAGACGTTGGCCAACGCATGCATGCACGCATGCACGTTTTGCACACTGCTTTGACGCTTTGCTGCCTTTGCCGTTCTTCTTTACACGTTTTCTTTTTGTGCTGCGGTTTTGTCTGCAAATATTTTGCAGCTGCTCGGTCGGCCGTGTGGCTTTCCAGTATTGCTTTGGCTTATTAATATTTGTTGTTGCGCTTCTGCTTTGTATCGCCTTAAATTGTAGCGCGCATTTTAATGTTGCGGCCGGTCATGGTTAGTGGGCATTTAGTTTAGTTTGGTTAGTAGTTAAATCGTTTTTGGCTTTTAATAAAAGCTTAGCTGTCTGAATTAGCACTGCACCGACTCATATTGTTTTGACGAGATAAAAGTTTAACGTACATACACTAATTCACTGAATTCGACCCTGATTTGCGTCATTGTGGTTGAATGAGTCAATAATAACATTTTAAATTTCCGTTTAACTGTAAGGTTATCAAAAGTGCTGCGACGCCAGAGAACAGGAAGTTCTTCAAGTCGACTTTACATGAAATTCATTATAATCAGAACAATCATTTTTGTACTCGGCAAGGCAATGAAGACTTAATTGAAATAAAACAAGACATTAAAAGTGAGCACATATCAATTTAGCGTCGATTTTTTTCATACATAATAAGTATTTTGGTGCTGCTAAGGTTTTCTACATATAAGAATTGTTGACATTCCAAATAAACAGATATTTACCTATTTGAATGTTTCTAGACAGCAAAGTAATCCAATTTTCAGTCGTTGATACTTTTTGTTTTTGATTTGACACCTCTATTGTAATCGCAATGACAACAACACGGCAATAAATGAAATAAATATTCGCAATAATTCGCACGTCCGTCAATCCGTTCAGCCGTCAGTGAGTCAATTCATCAAACGCACAAATAAATAAACAAAAGATATGCTGACGGTTTTTTAGTCGTCGTTGTCGTTGTCGTTTTCGTCGTCGGCGATTGAGGCGGTGGAGGAGATTGTCCGTGTGTCTATATATGAACTTCCGTTGCAAAATACAACAAAAAAGTGTTGTCATGCGGCGCAGAAAAGTGGGCTGAACGGCAGCGACCGTGTTGTTGTTGTCTTCGTTGTAGATACTTTTTTTTCGATGTTTTTTGACTGAACTTCCTGCGTTTTCGTGGTTGTAATTTTTTAACTATTTCTTTGTTTCACAAATTATTGAACACACTTTCGCTATCTGTTTTCATTTAATTCTTTTTTTGCGTTTAAGGTGCAAACCAATTTCTCTTTTTTTTTCAATAGATTTCACAATTTCACGCCGCACCAAAACATTCAGCAAGTATCTCGCCGATTTTGTTACTATATTTGTAACGTTGAACTACTTTTTTCAGTGCTTCTGTTGCTGTTTTAAAATTTCGAAAGTTGTGTTTTAATGCAATCGGTTTCGTTTTAAGTTGCTCAAGAATTCTCTGCAATTTGTTCGTGTATCTTTTGTGTTTGTTTGTCGCTTGTTGACGTTTTAGTTACTCGTAATTCCAGTTTGCAACGTGATACGAACAAGCGCGGTTTTATTGCATTTTGTTTTGACTATTTCTACAAATACGATTTTCACGCACACACGTAAAGTACCACCGTATCTGCTCGATACTTTCCAACGTTCCGAATGCGTGCGTACAATTTGACCGAATGAATACTCAGCAGCGGCGTAGTTTTGTTTTATACCGCTCCTCTCTCTCTCACGGTCGTAACTGAAACAATGTGAACTCGCGATTGAACTAACTTATGCATCGTACAGCATCTACGAAACTTACGTCACCTGCCACTGTTGACCAATTTGTCTCTTGATGAGGGTCGGTCAAAGATTGAGATTTGTTTGCACTCTTGCGGGAGAATAAGAAGCTTGCTTCTGTCTTTTTTGTCTCTCGAGATCCTCTCCGGTCGGTACTATCTACTGGCAATATCGGATTGTTAGAAACTTGAAGTAAAATGAAATAATTGACGCAAAACTATCGTTGCCAAAAGTACTTAATCCAATGTATCGCCAAAGCACACACCACATAATACAGTCTAATATTGAGATGTATCGAACACTGCGTTGGCTTATGTAGCGTGTATGCCAAGGCAACAAAGGTGATTCTAGCAATAAAATGTGGAAATTCAAAGCACTGATCGGTTATTTTAATAACGATGGTTTTTCAACACTAAACGCTTAATACGTTTATTTTGCTGCACAGTGGTTTCGATTTTTCCTTTTGCTGTCAAATCTCATCTAATATAACATTATCACATCATAACAAGATTTTTCAGTTATTGGTGCAGACTTGCAGCAAAAAAATTTAAACGCAGAAAATTTGCTTTTCCTTGCAGGCAGTTTATATGTAGAAACCAGCATTGTCGGAATACTATAGCATATAGCTGCCATAGGAACGATCGGTTAAAAATGAGGTTTTTGCTTTAAAAACGCTTTGATTTTAAAGCTATCGCCACATAATAAGATTTTGGACGTCAATAAAGACACACTGCAAATTTGGTGAAGATCGGACAACTATATCATATAGCTCCCATAGGAACAATCGGTCAAAAATTCGGTTTTTGTTAGAAAAACTTTTTTGTTCTTAAGTATAAAAAGATGTAACTTTGCAGTTACCCGTTTTTATACATCATTGATCATATTCCAAAGTTTCATTAAAATCGGACATAAGGGAGTGTCACCGCCCATACAGAGAAAAACTTAATAATGCGATTTCTCTGTAAGCCGACGAGATAGAAGACCGCAAAATGAAGAGTAGAATGATTGCATTGTATTCTTAAAAAAACAAAATAGAAAATGGGCGGGGTTACACCCCTTAGTGTTTATAGACTTATATGATTCTTATTGGAAAAACTATAAGACGGATTTTCCAATAAGAATAATGGAGAAATTGCTTGCAAGAGTATATAAGTTTCAGCAAAGCTGAAAATAGCTCCCTTACTGTTTTTTTTTTAAATTTAAATCCCTCCCCCTCTTGGTGAGATTTTGACGAACTGTATATCACATGAGATTTTGATTGAAATTTGAAATAAAAAAAAGAAATAGTAAATAATTGACTAAAAAGTTGACATGAGATTTTTGAAAATTTTAATTTTAATTTTATCTCACTCATTTTTTCGACATCCCCTTAGCAGTGACCTGAATCAAAATGGATTCATAATACAAATTTATTCCATGTCGCATGTTTCGTAAAAGACATTTACACTTGATTTTGATTAAAAAGATTTTTTTTAAGTATTTCAACATTTACCCATACACTCAGCTATTGAATTACGAAAATTATTATACACCTTATACATAAGCTTGCTTTTAGTTGCACAAGTAATGTTCCGACCCTCGCACTGATGTAAGGATTTTTTGTTTTCGATCTAAAAACGAATTATTAATATACATATTTATTAACTAAACTTTTTTTATGACCTTCATATAATTGTTTAATAATAATTAGACAAACAAACAACCAATCAGATTGACGTACGGCCAAATAGACCGACAGACATGCTGGACGGATGGACGGACACAAAGAATCGTGATCGATAACCTGCATAGACTGAAAGACCTTTAATTACACAACTGTTAACCAGAAAGACGATTCTAAATCAATTTTCATAGAACGCTTGTGGTTTACATTTCATTTGCACATTTGTTTGAAAAATCATATTTTAAAATATTGTTTTGCACATGAAGGTGCATCGTTCTACAAGTAATTTGCGGGAATGTCGCTGACGAAAAAACAACAACGTTGAAACTAATCAAAACACTAAAGTAATTTTTTACATTTTATTTTAATAGGCATCAGTAAATTGCGATAATTTAAATCCGGATTCGAGCACATAATCTCTATAAAAGACAACGGCTCTGCTGTGATGCATTAAGTCGCAAATCGAAGGCGAAGTCGTACAAATGAATCATTACTGGGTAAGGAATCAATATTTGTCTCATTCTTCGAATTGTTTTATTTTACTTTTGAAATGCTCTCTTCGATAGGTTGTAATTTGCGCGTTCGCATTGGCGATCGCTGTGGTTGAGAGCTATGGTGGTGGCGGGAAGATTGACCGCGGCTATGGTGGTGGCGGACCTGGCGATGGCGGTGGCGGTGGCCAAGGACATGGCGGCGGCGGCGGTTTTGGCGGTGGTCAAGGCAGCGGTGGTGGATTTGGTGGTGGTGGCGGATCTGGTGGTGGTGGAGGTTTTGGCGGAGGTACTAGTGGTGGTGGATCCGGTGGCAGTCAAGGTCATGGTGGCGGCGGATCCGGTGGATTTGGAGGCAGCCAAGGTCATGGCGGAGGCGGACCAGGCGGTTTTGGTGGTGGTGGCTCTGGTGGAGGTGGCGGATTCGGTGGTGGCTCAGGCGGCGGCAAAGGTGGTGGCGGTGCCGATGGTTTTGGTGGTGGCCACGGCGGTGGTCCAGGTGGCTTTGGTAGTGGTGGATCTGGTAGTCACGGCGGTGGCGGACCTGGTGGCTTTGGCGGCGGACAAGGACAAGGTGGTGGCTTTGGTGGCGGCCACGGTAACGGCGGTGGACATGGCGGCGGTGGCGGCTACAAAAAGCATGGCTACTAAGCAGTAAACATTACAAAGTCCGATCTTGATAGTGAATATAAGAAAATTCTTTGCGTTTACAACAAATGAAATGATTAAATGAAATACATTAATGACAATTTGTCGAATCAATCAATCATGAGGAGATCATAAAAACCAAACGCACAATGATGCTGAGCACGTACGTTGACAGCTGGCCGCTAATTACTCATTGCACATGAGTACTTTCCCCTTGCTTTACAGATAACCACAGGAAATCCTTTTTCCTGTTGTTCATATGTATGCGTCTATTTCCAGCAAGCTGAGTGCTTGAAGCGGCCAATATGCACGCTGGCAATGCGTAAGGATAATGGACGAAACCGAACCGTAACACATTTAATTGCATTTTTTCCATTATTTGGGTTTCAAACGTTGTTGCGGCAAGTTTCGATTTCTGCGCGCTCTGGAAACTCGAATCCTTTTCGTTTCTATTTTTGTTAAACAAACATGAGCCAAACTCCTGACATGCGTGAAGTGTCGTTTCGTATTACAATACATACATACATACATACGGCGGCAATTGTTGTGTGTTTGCATTTCTTCTACGACAGATCCACAGATCGTTCGTCAACTATCATGTGCGTACAGACAAAAAAGAAGGATTCGGCGTCGACCTACATGACAGTTCTTCAAGGCTGGTCTGGCAGCGCACGAATCCTCCTCTGGCGACGTGTTGCAGGCACGCGTAACCGACGCACCTCAAAAGTTGCACTTTAATTGCATCAAATATCTACGCAGCTATGCCGGCAGCTGTTCATTCGTCTGTCTCGAGTGCATTTCGCCGAATTATCTGCGTAATAATATGCCATGCAATGCGCTGCAACAATTGCGGCTTTTCCAGTTAAGGTAACGCCCGATATGTTTATCTCTTGTGTCCCTCAATGACATGTGCAACTTAAGTGTGTGTGTGTGTGTAATTCGAAAAAGAAGTATCTTTTTCCTTACAGTTGGATTACCTTTTAAGTGCTTCGGTTTTTTGATTTTATCATTCTTTGGCATCGCTTAAATAAATAATATTATTTAGTGGAGGTTTTCTAATTGTGGCGTGTGCATTAATCGTTCACTTAAATCAAGGATATGTCATGTGATGATTGTTTAGTCTTTATCCTTTACAAGCGTCTTAGCGGCTCATCACGTATGGCTGAAATCTACTTATGATTAACGACATTTCTTGTCGCTCGTAAGACCAACGAAGCCGAATTGTTCGAGTTTACAAAAGTACCAACGACTGTAAGCAAATCAAGTCATTTCCAAGCCAGCATAGAATATTACAGGCATCCTTTTAACACATCACAAACACAGACTACAGAAATCGAAAGCAATTTTCATTATTTGTATGCCATCGGCAGCTGCAAATTGTATCTAAAATCGTTAATACTTTTGTCTATACAAATGTAAATGTATTTGTATGCCGATAGAACTGATAATTATCTACAGCAGGAAACACCCGCACAATTGTCTCTCTGTCTGTCCGTCGAACTGTCTAAGCCGACAATAGACGTTCGATCGATGCATGTATGTATGTGTGAGCATGCGCAAATTATTTGAGGATGTTTACTTAGGATTCATCTATAGCTTCACTTCTTTACCGATTATGGTTTTGTGTAAAGTTGTCGGGTAGTATTGTGATTGTTGTTGCATTGCGCATATCCGTATTAGAATTACTTACTTATTCAATGTCTTGGCTAAGACGTGACTTTCTTTAAATGAAAGTTATTATAATATTCAACTGCTTATTTCCCATTGGTGCGTAACGTAAGGAAAATATTGTTGTCAAAATGTTTGCTTTTCATTACGTAAAAATTTCCGGTCCTTCAATATATTTCTTACCTGTTCATTTGCGCCTTTATGTGTTTATGCATAAATTGGTTATTTCAACGTTCTTGGTGTTCTTAGAGCACGGAAATTGAACAAACCAAAGGATATCCACCATTATTTTCAAATTTCAAACACGATTTCCTTTCGAAAATACTTAATAGAATCTGGCCTTCCCGCACCCACACACACCATGTATAACTTCATTCATATTTTACATGTCGTCTTCAAGTAAATCAAATGTTATCAGAAGTGCATCTGTTGCTATTTTAAGCGTATTTCGTCTGCATAAATGTTTTACATATATTAAACTGAAATTTGGGGCGTTTGCCAGCCAACCCCCCGAAGAAAAGGGCCAAGTAATTGCCGTTGGCGCAGATTTTCCAATGCACAAAAGTCATTAAAACGACTAAAAATATACAAAATTCTGTTGTCTCGCTATGTATCTATCAGCGCACGTTTGCGTCGTTTATTCGGCATTGTTGGTGTGCTGGAAATTCCCCCCATTGTTCGGGATTTCTTTTTTTTTTTTTCAAAATAATCCAGATATTTTTGGTACTCGCCTTTCTGGGCACGCTTAATGTTTTATTGACACTCGCCCTGGCAATAAATCAATAAACAGAATGTGTGGCATTATTGCACCATAAAGGTTTTAACATTTAATGGAATTTAGGGGAATCTTTCATTATAAACATTTCAAGATCGGTCTTATATACAGCATCANGAATCTTTCATTATAAACATTTCAAGATCGGTTTTATTTACAGCATCACTGAGAATGTTACATAGAACGTTTTTTAGAACGTCAAAGTCAGAAAGTAATGCACAAATTTATACAGAAAGTCATATGGAACACTCATATAAAAAGTTATGCAGAAAATAATCGGGAAGAATATTGTAATGTATGAATACAATATATGCAGTANCACTCATATAAAAAGTTATGCAGAAAATAATCAGGAAGAATATTCTAATGTATGAATACAATATACATATGCAGTTAAACTTCGAACATCAGGATAAGTTACATTTGATTATTTTAAATATTTTTAAATAAATTATGTTTAAAAAATAAATGTTTTAGTTTTGAAAAACAGTACGAATTACTGGAACGTTCAGACTATCGAAGTTTTACTTAACTCAAAGCCCTCAAACATTCCAAAACTCACATTCAGTCTTGGCTAGTAAAATATTTCTATCATTGAATAAATTCTTCAGTTCAATTGAAGTTTTTTGTTTGTACAACTATTTGAATCGGAAGTTGAGACGTTGCCGAATAAATTCAGAGGCATCTTTATTTTTCTTTCTCGTTAACAAACATACAAGACTCAATACACATGTGTGTGATTTTGTTATTGTTTTGCGTCTCAACGTGCACGCCTCAAAGTTTTGTTAATCAGATTTGTTTTTTTAAGCACTTTAATATGAATTTATTGTTTGTAATAAAGAAAACGGAAGTTGAGGCGTTTGTAATTGCGGCTTGTACCTTGGCTCATTCTTTCTTTCTCTTTTTTTATTATTTGTCTTTTGTCATATAAATAAGTGCGTGTATGTGTGTGTGTTGTGTGTGTTTATGATGATGCTGTGTGGCATTTTTCGAATGCGCAGTTAAATCTCTGTTTCGTTTTACGTTTTGTGTTGTCAGTTTATATTTTTTTTTGTTTTTTTACGGTTACTTAACGCCATAAACAGATTGATTTAAGCTGCGCACTCACTCACTGAGCACAAAACATTGAAAGCGTTAATAAAAAACGAAAAGAGATGAAGAAGTGAGATTTTACAACAAAGTTATTAGCTGCTTTGACGACATATGTAACAGTTATTAACAAAAAATGTAGTCTTCTTCTAAAAAAAGAAACGATGTCATTTCAAGTCAAAAAGCAATGCGAAGCATGAAAAAACTCGCATTTTGCATTTATGAAAAACGCTTCTTTTTTTTGTTTTGTTTATTAAAAATCTTATCAATTGCAAAAAATGTATGTATTTCCGGTGTGTACGCACACACACATCCTGTTATATGTATGCACAACTCACTATTAGTGAGTGAGAAGAAGAAGAATAGATGCTTTAATCAGCTGTTGTCAGCGCACATGCGCACAACTAAGGACCAACAACAACTACGGAGAATAAGTCAGGCATAGCAGAAACAACAACAAATAAAGGAAGCCAAAGCCGCACGTCAAACGGAAATGAAGAGAAGAAAGGCGTGCACATACACATACACACACAAGCACGCACACACAGCCACGCACAATAATAAAATTTCAAAAATAAAACAAATAAGGGAAATAGCATGTCCTGCTCAATGGCAATAACTACAATACCAACATGGAATTGAACATATTTTTGTTGCTTATTGTTAAAGTCGCGGCAAGCCATAAAAGGATGCCCATTGCGGTGTTCGTAAATATGCACAGCAGGATGCTGTAATTAGTTGCTCATCACACTTCCGACTCATCACTGTTCTTGTCGCATTCGACACCTAAACTCAGGAAGAGGAATATGCCGCCTTCGCTCTTTGTGCCGCTCACGTCCTGCTCACCTTTGTCGGTCGGTGCAAATAGTAGCGCAGTTGCAGGTCTTGAGCCTTGAGCGATTAGTGTGCTGCCAAAATGTTGCTTCCGCCCTAAAGGAATTACTATTGTCCTGCATTTAAGCCGTAACAAATCGTTAGCCAAGTCGATACAAACGTACAAAAACGGAAGTCGGAAGTTGTTTGTGCAAAATGTATTTCTTTTATTATTATTTATTTTTTTTAAATTTCAATTCGAGTATTTTTTTTCTCGTTTAGAGGTAAATTGAATTGGTCGAAATGATTCGGGAATGGCTTTCAAAATATTGTATGAAAATAGTTTTGTTTTTGTTTGAGTTTAAAGATTAAAAATCAAACGGAAATCTTTTTATACGCCCCTATAGAAGAATTAGATCAAAATTATTCTGTGCATTCAGAAGACACATACATCGAAGTTTGAAAGCTCCAATTAAGAGTTAAATACAGATAAACGGATATTTCTTCAATGGCGTCTACTCAAAAAAGTATTTATAACTTTATAGAATCACAGAACAGTTTTTTATTATTATTTTGAAAAGAGAATAATATCATATTTATATTCATTCATTCATGTTTAATTACATTTGATAAAAAGCATGTTACATGTCAGCCGCAAAATGAACTGACGTCACTGTGACCCCGTCAATTGAAGTTCCAACGAAGCAAAGTGGCTTTGCACGCCTTCTCACCCACTCAGCTGATGCTGTTTCATTCAGTAACATTCATTCACGTTTTTTTGGCAATGATATGCGCATGTCGCCCATTCCCATATCGACTCTACAAAAATAATTCCAGTATTCCAACTTTACGGACGAGTTTTGCCGATTAAGAAGCTGGGGCATCAGTTGTAAAAACGATGTTGAAAATTATTTACATATACAATCAATAAACTTCTCCTTTTCAATCAAATACTTTTTATAAATATTTTAAAATTTATTAAAAAAAAACATCAAAATTCATGGCTTTGTGTGGTCCTGTAGCTAAAATAATAGCCGCTATGCCTAATAAACATAACAAATGGAGTCAAATTGTGAATCCGCTTTGGTGTGAAAATCGATTTGCTGAGGAAATATTTGACGTTTTTGCAGAAAAAGAAAACTTTGAGAGAGTGCCGAAAACAAGTGGGAAATTCTGTACCGCAAAGAATCCACGACAATGCCGATACTACCGAATTTGTACCTTCTAAATCTTTCAAACTTGGTAAATTTTAATGCTAGTTAACCCTCAAATTAACTGTTTTCAAGTACATCAGACAATAAAAATATGTATATAAATTCGTTTTACTTATCATTTAAAATCTAAAGGTGTGCGACAGAGACACATATAATACAACTTGCTAGTTGCAGTCTATTGTACGGCAGAGGGACCGTTTTTTGTTCGTTAACTCGGAGAGCAACAGAATTTTAACAGG
>JXPM01004791.1:871-21104 GCA_001014415.1 Phortica variegata | reverse complement strand
ATGCGATATTTTTTGACACATGAATGTCAAGGATATCGCATATGAGTGTAAGTAAAAATCGCGTGCGATAATTTTCAACACAAAATCGCATATGAATGTATGCAAAAATCGCATGCGATATTTTTAGTTCCAATTTTGACAAATGAGCTTATGTAAAAATTACATTATGAAAAAATTCCCATGCGATATATTTAAATACAAATCGTATGCGATATTTTTCATCAGACAATTTTTATCAAAGAATCAGCTGCATTATACATTGTGTAGAGAGCCACAATTTTTTGTTTTCAAAACTACAAGTGGACAAATCGTATAAGATTTCAATTCGGAATTCAAAAATAAAAAAACGAAGCGTACTTGATTATCGATAATACTCGACCATACCGCTCGCACTCATATGTTTTTTCTTGTTTGTGTTGGCGTTGTTTGCAACAGCCAAGGTAGCAACAGTTTTGACCAAAATGAAAATTACAGAAAACAAACATTTGAAAATAAATGATTGCACAATTAGTTATCAATTTATCGCACAAACCGACACATGTGTTAATGGCACCAGCAAAAATAACAATAACAAAAACGACAACAACTACCAGCAGCATTCATTGGTTAATGACAACATCTGCTCTATGTAGTTCACACATGTTTGGCTTACAACAACAGTGGCGGCTCAGGCGAGTTTAACAAAAACAAATCTTGCAATTTTAAGCACCAAGACTGGACTTAAGTATCGCATAGCGATTTTCACTGCTTTGAATACGTCACTGTTGTGGAATGGTGTGAGTTTTTATCAATCGCGAAGCTAAATTTGGTTGCTTTGCGTTGCCAGTGTTGCCAATGCTGGCAATGACGCTCAGGCTTTTGCTATTATCTGTAGCAATTACAGTAATCGGCACAGGCATTTGGCCAATGTTAAACCCCTCATGCCGTCACGCTGCTCGCACACTTTTTTTCACCAAAAATGGCGTAAAATTATTTAAATAGTTGTCGTATTGCCTCGTGTTGTCCTGATCGTGTCATTCGTGCAAACCAATTCAACGCTAAGGCCGTTAGTTGCCTTTTTTGGTTTGCGTTTTAAATCTATTTATGCGATGGCAAATATTTGCCGCTTGCGATAAGCCAATAACAAACCCAAAAACGTTGACAAACAAAACAACAAAGTGTCAAAGACAAATACAAATACAAAGCAGCAGCAAGTTTATAATCGACTGCAGCTCATGGTGATGTTGTTGATGATGAAGTTACTGATGATGATCATGATGATGATGCTGATGCTGACTTCTGATTGCATTGCATGTCAGGCACATCAATCATGCGCAGCCTTCAAATGTGTTCACTAGAGCGCAAAAATGCCGCAGCAAGTGTGGCTGCAACATGACATTTCGGACAGTAAACGAGCCAAGATGAAACACAGCACAGCACTGCACAGTACAGCGCAACACAACTGAGCATAACAAAACGAATAGACGTGAATCGCTTAATAATTAAATGTTAATGAACCGCAGCATTGGCATTCAACGGATTTTTTATCGCTTGCAGCGTTCGCTTTTTAACAATTTTTTTCTATTTTATTTATTTTGTGTACATTCCGTGGAGTTGCTTCAACTCTGAACTGCGGCGCTTTTGTTCAACCTAGAATTATGCCATCAAACTGATATCATAGCGGACGTCAAAACAAACTAAACTTCATAATTCACACTCTCAAGACGAGCTAAACTACTCTGAACCGAACTGAGCTGAGTTGAGCTCGAAGTTGAAATACATTTTGCTTAGTCTGTGATTATGTTGTCAAGCTTGAAGCTGTGAAGTTGCACAGCTTTGATTGACGGCACAAAGTAGTCATCGCCCACTTGTAGCATACTAGTCGAATGGTAAAAGAAAACCCGCCAGCGCCACGGCAAACTTTATTCCGTCAGACAAGTCAGTGCGTCCGTCGTGCTGTCACTCAGTGAATCATCTCCTTAAGCTGCTCAAGCACGGAAATAGTAAGTTTAAGGCAAATCATCAGAAATCGAGGCGCACATAATTTATGACACACACACGTACAGACGGACACATACCTATGTATGTGCACAGCCCTCTTGAGCAGACTCGCCACAATTGTAAGCGAATTATTTTTGATTTATATGCACTTCTTCTCAGCCGTTTCCGCAAATTCGCCCAACACTTACATAAATATGCTACATCCATACATACTTGCAATCATATTCGTACACAAATCGCAAGCGCTTCTTCGCGTTAAAAGCAAAATAAGCTGGTAAATCTGCTACAAGTTGCTCATTTTGTAATACGAGACCCAACGACAGTCAATTGCGTTGGCCAATTAAAGAGGCGTACATTGTTCAAATGCTTTGATCAATGCTTCAATACATTGAACGTTGCGTATACGCAAAGCATGCCAGCGAAAGCGATTAAAAAACTACGCTTGCATAACATTTGCATTTCGCTTCCTTCTCACAAATGTTTTTGTTTTTCACAAAAACATTTCACAATAATTGCTAACAAATTTTTGCACATTAAGCGACAAGTGGCAAAACCGTCGCCCAACTCAATAGAACTGTATGCCACTTTAGTGTCCCGCTGTGTTTTGGGTCGCAAATACAAATGAGCTCATTTGCACAAAACAAGTGCAATTCAGTCTGTTTGTCTGTCTGTCCGCCTGTCTGCGTTTTCGTGTATAAGTGTGACTGCCTGTTTGGCTAGTCAGCAAAAAAACTATCGACTGAGTCTTCGATTACGTTGCCGCAGTCAACGCCAAGAAATGTCATAAGTTGCAAGTGTCGATGATGAATGCCGCGTTTTACTCAGTTTACAAACGTGATTTTTTTCGCTTGTTTTGCATTTGCATTAATTACATATGGTTTTTTTATTTTTATTTTTTGCAATGTTTAGTTTATTTAATGTTATGTATTTTCAAATTTTCAACAAAAATTTATTGCTGAATGTGTGTACGAGCAATCAACAAGTAACTTATATTTAGTTGTTGCAAAATGTGAGTTGAGAAATCTTTGCGAAAAAAATATTAAATTCATGTAATGACGCAATCGGCTTTTGGCTAATAAAATGCGTAATTAGCAACGTTTAATATATTTGAATTTTTATTTTTTAACTTTTAATTTTTGTGATAAGTTAACCGCCGATTTATGGCAAGTGTGAACTGTAGTTAAATAATTTGAGTACGTCTTCACTACTTAGTCAAACTTATTACAAGCTTTAGCATTTTATTGTTGGCTAAGATTATCCATAAAATTACCTAATCTCCGGTTTAAGGTTTAAGGCCGCAGGTGATTCAAACAATGCAAGCAATACCAAGTGAGTTGCGCACTTATGCAATGCATCAATAACAAGAAAACAAATCAAACTCAAAACATTTCCTTTCAAATTTTTAATAGCACCAACAGCTTCGTCATTCATAGTGAACCAAGTGCAAAAATAAAATGATATTTTATATATTAAACAAGTGATGTAAGTATTTTACAATCTTCATGTCCGGTAGGTTAATCGAATCTTTATTTGCGAGCATAGAATTCGGCTAAAATATCGCCTGGTATGCGTTTTAGCATTTCCTTTGGAAAGATACGCAACAGCGACCAGCCGACATTGAGTGAATCGAACACGCTACGATTTTGAGAGGTGCTCTGCGTAATGAAAGTACGCTCGAACTTTGTGAGAAATTCCAAATACAGAAGATCATCGGGTGTCAGCGCCTCCTCACCCACAACGGCTTTCATGGCTTGAACATCCTTGCCAATGGCATAGCAGGCATAGAGCTGATTTGAGACATCGGAATGATCTTTGCGCGTCATGCCTTCACCAATGGCCGATTTCATAAGACGTGAGAGAGACGGCAACACATTGATTGGTGGATAGATTTGACGATTGTGCAGTTGGCGATCAATGTAGATTTGGCCCTCGGTTATGTAACCAGTTAAATCGGGAATGGGATGTGTGATGTCATCATTGGGCATGGTTAATATTGGTATTTGTGTAATCGAACCATTGCGACCCTCAACGCGTCCAGCACGTTCATAGATTGTGGCCAAGTCAGTATACATATAGCCGGGAAAACCGCGCCGTCCCGGCACTTCCTCACGTGCCGCAGAGACTTCACGCAACGCCTCGGCATACGAAGACATATCCGTGAGTATGACCAGAACATGCTTCTCGCATTGATACGCCAAGTACTCGGCAGCGGTGAGCGCCAAACGTGGTGTTATAATACGTTCAATGGTCGGATCGTTGGCCAGATTGAGGAACAGACAAACATTGTCCATAGAGCCATTCTCTTCGAAATCTTGCTTAAAGAAACGTGCCGTCTCCATGTTCACGCCCATGGCGGCAAAGACAATGGCAAAGTCTTCATCCGTGTCCTTTACCGCTTTGGAGTCCAGTTTCACCAAACCGGCCTGACGACAGATCTGCGCAGCGATTTCATTGTGCGGCAAACCAGCAGCCGAAAAAATCGGTATCTTCTGACCACGTGCAATCGAGTTCATTACATCGATTGCCGAAATGCCGGTCTGTATCATTTCCTCGGGATAGATACGTGACCAGGGATTAATCGGCTGACCTTGAATATCTAAGTAGTCTTCAGCCAAGACTTCTGGTCCTTTGTCGATCGGTCTACCGGATCCATTAAATACACGTCCCAGCATATCCTCCGAGACAGGCGTACGCAAAATATCGCCCGTGAACTCGCATACCGTGTTCTTTGCATCGATACCAGAGGTGCCCTCAAAGACCTGGACAATCGCCTTGGTGCCCTTCACTTCCAGCACTTGGCCGGAGCGAATTGTGCCATCGGAGAGACGCAACTGCACGATTTCGGCATATTTGGGAAACTTCACATGATCGAGTATAACCAAAGGACCGTTTACGCCCGACACGGTCATGTAGTGCAAACGCGGTTGTGAGGCAAAGTTACGGTTCACGCAAAGCACATGTTCTCTTGCAGCATGCTCTTCCACTACATCTACCTTTCCTGGTAGACAACACACAGTTTCACAATCGCAGATTGCCGATGCTTTGTCTGACATGATCACAAGGAAGTCTTTTAAATTTTAATTGAATGATTTTAAATGTATTTAATTTTCTTTTTTAATATTCGAATTTAAAAGTTATGAAATCATTTCAGTTCTCATTCCTTTTGTCAGAATATAAAACGCACACTTACGTATGTCAACAATTTGCTCATTAACACGTTTCAACATTGTCATTGTCACTTTGAGTGCTTTGGCGCTGTCATTAGAATTGCATTTTTATGGTTCTGTTTATCGGTGTAGCATTTAAATGCATGTCCATTATTCTAATGCGAAGGCAAAAGCTACAGTTCGTGTTAAATTGTGAATAGCTGAAGACATGTCGCACTTGCAAAGGCCATCATCGAGTGTTGTTGATATTATAATATTTAATGCTTTCAAGTTATTTATCGTACAGGTTTTAAGCTTAATCAAATGTCTTATCTTGTTCTTGTACATAAAAATGTTAATCAAACTGTTCGATGAAACATTCAATAAAGCAAAGATTGCAGTTCGGCATTTATCGAAATAAAATATTTTAGTCAAACGTTAAAATATCGCAAGAATATCACAGAAAAACATTTTCAGTCTCAAATAAAAAAAAAATATTAATAAACTATCAACCAATATTTATTTTCATTTGAATTAACATCTGTAAGCTAAATAACTTGTGTAAAATGAACAGGTCTCCTTTGGACTCAATGCACATGCAACAACTCTGTTCGCCATGCTAGATAAAGCCACAAATATTCTTAATTAAACAAATTTCCGCCCGCATGAACTTGTTTGGCCCCAAACACACACAGAATTGCGGCTCCTCTGCACAGCTCGTTAACTCAATCAGCAGTTTTGCACTCGTTATTAAGCAATTTCTTGCAAGACCTTTTAGCATTATCGCAATCGGACGCGCATAAATTCAAAATGTAATTGTCTCGAATCCTGCGTGTGGATTTCTGTTCTGTAACTGGCGTGTATTTTTAGGATTAGCATCACAGCACAGCACACCACAACCAGCAAAGCAAAGCAGTCACTATGGCAGTTGCAGTTACAATCGCACTTGGCAGCAGTTGTAAGTGAGTGCGTCAATGAGCTAGTAAGCTAGTAAGCGAGTGAATGGCACGCAAGAGGCGTAAAAACGAGCAACAGCAGCAAGTCAACTCAAATCAAGTACTTGGCAAAACGTTTTCGCACTTTCAGACAGTGTCGATTAGCACGCTAGACTACGACGGCCGTAGTAAGTGAACGACCGAGCGATGTCCAAGATACACAAACACACACACACACGTATCGACAACTGCAATAATATGTTCCAGAAATGAATGTGGGAAGTGCAACTTTCTGGCGCGACATGCAAGCGTCGGCGTCTGCGTTAGCGTCAGCGGCGGTGGTGGCGACTGCGACGACGATGACGACGACGACAACGATGGTGATAGCGTTGTTGACTCCTTTTCATTTCATTTGGCTCGCATGTCGATTAAGTAATTTTAATTGCCTTTGCGTGTTCTGCCAGCATCGCTTTTTCCAATACAAACAAGTCGTCGCTTGTCCTGGGCCAGCGACAGAGCCGCGCATTGCTTGCCATATTTAATTAATAATTACAACTTTTGATTTTGGTCAAATAATTAAATAAAAAATACAAAAGAAAAAAAAAACTGCGAACAAACCAAATTTCATTCGTTGGTAGACAAAGTAAACAAACTGCATTCCACAGCTGTAGCACGATTCAAGCCAAAATTGTTTCTCACTCACTTCATCATTCAGTCATTTGCTCACTGAGTTCAGTGTTTTTGTTGCTGTTGTTGTTGTTTTTCATATCATTATTCATTTGATTTGATTGTATTTGTTTTTGCGTCTTAATGAAGCCGCATGTTGGCCCGATTAATCTCAACTGTTATGACAACAAAAGTGATTTGTCAATGCGAACTCGAACTCGATCCGACGATCGTCGAATGCGAAGTCGCGCGCTCCACTTTCGATTGACTGCCGTTTCTTACATACATTGTAAATAAATATATTTTTTTCTTCAATTGATTTTAGCGCACGAGTCTCGATTTCAATTCTTTATATGTACAAATAAATACATTTATATTTATACAAATGTTTTGCTCCGTTTTGCACTAGAATTCAATGCAGTTGCTTTGTGGGTGCGGTTGTATTGATTGTGGCAAAGTGTGACATGTTTGTATTGAATGAAATCCAATTGATTTCGATTTGGGTTCACATGTGCATACGCGCTTCAACTTTAATGATTCAAGGTTTTAGTTTTGCATACTTGTTTCTTTTTTTTCTTTGATTTAACATGCACTTGACATTAAAATTCGTTAAAGAATTTTACACAAAAAATTAATTCTTAAAAAATCACACTCAAATTTTAACAAAGCTAATACAACAAATATTATTTGTTGTTTTTCATAATCTTTTTGTTAGATTTAAGGATCGGACGCAACCTTGACTGTTCGAGCTGTGGCTTCTTGCCAATGAAACTGTGAATTTTTTTAATATTGAGCTGCACGCTCTCGACGGACATTAAACTTCTGTAAATGATCTGTGGTAAATTTGTTGCCATTGCCGCCACAACGAACACGCAACAAGCGAATGCTGTTGTCACAATGCCCAAACTGAGATATTCATAGGCAAGATATGTGCGCTCGCTCATGCCGCACTTGAGCAACAACAGGCGACTGCAGTGATGTAGGAAGCGTTCAACATAACACCAACCCTTCACGACGACCAATTCCACTATACCAATACAAGCAACCGTCTCGGTGAGCATCTGACACAGCACTGGAACATGATGATAACGTACTGGAAAAAGCTTTGCATCCCATAAGAACATCATGACGGCAGCGATGGCTATCCAACTTGCCAGTGGCGGCGCCTTTTCGCATTTCTCGTGATCTTGAATAACGTAAAATGAAATGTTGAGTGTGAAATGCATTAAACTTGCAATCAAAATGGATGACCACATAACCATTTTTTCGGCTTTATTAATTTTTATAAAATAAAACACACGATTAGATTGGAAATAATTGACTTGAATTTTATACCTTTTTTGATAAATGAACAAATGTTGATGTGTTCGACCTGTAATATTCTTTAAAAAAATGTCTTTTTACATTTGTTAAGAAATTTGAAAGTTTTCAAAATTGATTCATGCATTCAATTGTCGCCAAATGCAATGCACAATAATTAACTACTGTCGAGACACATGTTTGGGCAACGTTTCTCAGACACGAGCAGATCGAACGACTACTCAACTACTTGACCACTCGAACGAGCGAACGAACCAACGATCGATCGATGTTTCGATAAGTTAGTTGCAACTTTGCTCTGTTTGTCTGTCAATGCGTCCGTTTGTCGATCAGAGTATCTGAATTTCCTGCTGTTACTTTATTAAGCAAAACATTATGTCAACAACGTTTGAATGATTGCACTTTGTTGTCGATTTGATTTTGATTTTGTTTGCTTTCTGTTGTTTTTCATTTTGAAAAATGCGATGCCGGATTTCATTGAAGTTTCTGCGCCAATCAAACAACATGCCAAACTGTCCGACTTTCGGTCTGTCTTGCCTGGCTGGCTGGCTGGCTGACGTTCAGCGTGGCTAATGCGACCAGCATTAGGGAAAACGGGAAAACCGAAACGACCACAATAACAACTGCAACAAGCTTAGTACAAGACAGTTTTCAAATGAAATAAATCACAAATCTGCAACGCGACGCTGAGCAGTGCCATGCCGCGCTGTGATATGACGAGCGAATGGCCTAAAAGGCACTTCTTCGCCACAGTTGCTGCACTGCAAAATGAATGCCTCGCACAGACACCAATTTCAAATCAATCAATTAATTTACTCGACTTGCTACAGTTTAAGGCATAAAATTTGTCGCCTGACGCCGCGTGCGTTGCCACGGCCATATGATGCCGAACACTTGAGCACTTGTTGGCTTTATGCATGAAAGTGGGTCAACAACAGAAACTTTATTGCTACTAAAGCAAACGACATCGTCCGTCCAACTGTCTGACCATTAATATGGCAGCCTGTCTGGCGTGCACTACTGTCTAGTCGAACTTTCAGCTTGTTAGCCAACTCGCCGACCACCTGCCGTGCCCCCTTGCGATGCATGTTCATATTTAATCATCTCCTGTTGCAAGTTATAGACGCCTCTGTACGCACAGAATTCACTTAGCACGTCGAACGAGTTGTCATTAAATATCACTGCAAACTGGTTTCCAATTAATTATTAATTAGCTTAATAATTATATGGGCAATTTGCGTCACTTCCGCTTATAATTTATTATAGCAATGAGAGGTAATGATTCAATCTGATCAAAGATCTTTCAATAACTTTTCAAACTGTTTCAATATCAATTCAATCAAGATACATTTGCCATAGCACTCATTAAAATAAAATTAATAAAATTGTTAGTTTATTTCAAGTTGAAAATAATTTCATATTTGCGAAAAATTTTGTTAGAAATGACAAGAGCACCATCCACCAACAAAATACAAAATCGTCCTATAAATACAGACATATATGTCAATAGTGGTTACCTTAATTTGCAGAGGAAATTCAAAAAGTTATGCCGCAACCAATCGCCACTTGACTCAGCCAAAATCGGTGCCAACGCTTGGTCTCGGATGACATGTGGACAAAAGGAATATTTCAAAGACTTGGTAAGCTTTATAGCAATACTAAATGACAATACTCTATAATATTTCCAAATGACCACAAAAAGTACAAAAACTATCGTCCAAAGCGGAAGAGCTGTTGCAAAAAGCCTAACAAGTCACGTGGTGTCAATCAGTCACAAAAATCTAACGCAACAGTCGCAAATCCGATTCGATCCAAAATGACAACCGCAAAGGGAAAGAAAAACAGCAAATCGATTGTTTTCGTGAGTCGAAAAAAAGTACAATTAAAAGCGACAGCTTAAAGAAGAACACACTTTGGACACACAATGAACAAAACGAACCTCAATGATCGTCTCAATCTTTGATCTCCAGAACTCTAGAAGAAAACATGGCATATACGCACAATATTTTTCCTCTCAAAAATTATTTAAGTACCGATGATTTATTTGATTTATTTTAGGTAAATACATTTTGTAGTTTTCTTTTCCAAACTGAATTTTACAATCTAAACAAGAGAATCTCGTCTCATTTGGCGTTTAAATTTCTCCCGTTCATTTAAGTAGGCCTTGATTGAATGCTTTGTCGGTATTTCGACCAGCACGGGCACCTGTTTTTGGCACTTTGAGATCACGGACGATAATCTCTTCATATCCTGGTTTGATATTAAAATGGCGCAAATATTCNTGAACGATTGTAAAGCTGCCAAAAGAACTCTTCAATTTCCTCAAGTGGAGTTTCTATGAAAAAAAAAAATATAAATCTTTTAAATTTCAAATCTTTTAAATTTCTTGGTCATTAATTGGCGCTCACCTTCATCAGTGATCATGTAATTCTTCACACCTTGGCTGCACTGACCAATGCCCGCAAGTAGGAAACCAAGAGTTGTTTCCTACAAAACACAAATGTAATAATAAAGAGAAACACACAGTTCGGGATCTATTTGCTGTCACCTTATCGGATATGCAACCGATCAAAAGACGATGATCATAACCACCTAAAATTCTATTGCCTTTTGCCGAAGTCATGCCAAATAGTATATTTTTTTTTTTTGTTTCTTTTTTTAAATCGAAATCAAATTTAGAACTTTTGTAATCATTTGATGAACAGACACAATTTTGAATATTTTTGTCAACGCGTGCTTTGTGTGACGGCAAAAAATAATTAAATCAGTTAAACCGAAATTGTTGCATTCTTGTTGCTCAGTGAGTTGTGCTGCTGCAAAGTCATAAATGACGACAAAAAAAAAATAGAACAACTCATTTTGCGGTTGCGAATATGTCAAGTTGAATTAATGCCACGCCAAGAACTGCACACGTGGCAAAGACATTGACACTGACGTCCTCCAATTGGCATAGCAATGTACAACGTGGGGTGAATGTACCATGTGCAATGACGGCGACGATAAGGTTTTGTTTTTTTTTTGTTTCTGTGGTTGGCGGAGCTGCTAAGAACATCTAACGTGCGCATAAATGTTCGCCCTGAGCAACTTTTAGTTTCTATTGTAATTTTTAGAGTCAAGTCGAAGATGAAAAATTGCACAGACCGTTGCCGCCCATTGCTCTTGTCCTGTAAAACCGACCGACCGACCGACCGCATCTCAGCTCGTTGGCATTACGAACGCATTGTTAAAATACCATTTCTCTTTGTTAGACTAAAATATTGACCGCAGGACATGTGGCAACGAGTGTGTTTTAAAGCTCTGCATCTAAGCGACTTAATAATACATTGTGACAGCTAAATCGACTAAGCGTGCGAGCGACCGACGATCAGGCGGTAGGGCATGCCGCATGCGTTCGATCGATGTTCTCTTGTTGAGTTTTGTTTTTTATTTTTGCTGAGATATTTTTTTTGGTTTAAGGTTACGCGCTGCATTTGCGGCTGCATAAACAAGATTGCATAATGGCAAATATTATGAAAAAAGAAAACAAAAATTGTTGCTGATCTGAATGAGAACATGGAGTAACAAAGCCAAAGTCAATGCCATAGATGAAGACGAACAAGATGTAGCAAAAAAAAAAGAAGAAGAAGATGGCGTCAGTTTGGCAGTTTTGTGCTTTGTGTTAAAATTGTTGTAAATACCATATTTGTTGGCTGAGGCGATGGAAATTTAGTTATCAGTATTAATACCAAGAAGCGCATCTGAAACCAAAATCGAAATTTTACTGAAAATTCGAGCGCCACTGAAGTGTTGCCTGCAACAAGGTAGCAAGTTGCGAATTCATGCTGCGAAAGAAGGATATAAACAGAATGGATTTAATACAAAATGAATCAAGTTGGTTCGTTCATCTGTTCGTTCGTTCGTTCGTTTGTTCGCTGACTCCGCTGTTGATTNTTTAATACAAAATGAATCAAGTTGGTTCGTTCGTTTGTTCGCTCACTCCGCTGTTGATGTTGATGTTGCTGCAACGCTGATAGCGCCTTCATCATCATTGCCGCTGCCGTTGAAATTCCGTTGCCACTTGTGGGGCGTGAACGCTTTGCAAGTTTTAATATTATGTATTCCCTTATGCCAGCCACCTTACAAATGGCATGGCACCGAAGCATGTAGTGTGGTGTGGCAAAGTGTCTGTTCTTTATTACAGAAAAAGGCAGCAAGCCGAATTTTTTTTTATTATTACACATTTAATTTTGCTTTTTTTTATGTTTTTCTGTTTATATGCACGTTGCGCCAGCGTAGATCATCATCATTGATTAATGTTTGAGTTGCCTCTTGACTCACCTCAGCTCACCTCTCGTTTCATGCGCAGCTTAATGAAGAAAAATTAAAAATTTTAACATCAACTCTTGGCACAGCAGCGTCAACGGCAACAACAACTGACTGTGTTGGCCTAGAACAAGCTCTGATAGAAGTTAAAGTCTTGAGAAATTCTGCAGAAAATTAAATTTATGTCGCAATTAATTTTTGTGCGTTGTCTGCGCTTAAGAGATGAAGTGGATTTCTTTAATGATGACGAGCGTCGACGTGCCTAAAGAAGATGTGAAACGCTTTGGGTTTCATTAAAATTGACGTTCGTTTTTTATTTGTTTTTTGTATTAAGTTGTTTGCACGCGAACTTTGCGTCAAACCAAAGTGATCAGCACAAATCATGTGCTATTAAATGCTCAACCATAAATGCAAAATAAGCTTTGTTCTTTGGCCATGTGCACTCAGCCCTCCGTACTGCTCGACTTTGCTTGTAACGATCAATAGGCAAATATTGATCTGTGAAAGTTGATAAGCGGCAAACGTACGAACGAACGACCGAGCGTATGAACGTTCGTTCTCTGAAAAGCCTGAAAAGACAGCTGCACATGTGCAACGCCCAATTTGCCAACTTTGCTTGAGTGTGGGCATGGCGCAATGCAACGCAACGCAAGTAAAATGAAAAGCATATAAAGTCAAATGAAGGGCTTGCTTACTCAGATTCAAATGAATTTTATACGTGGGCTGGCAAACAGGCATGAATCATCACAACGAGGCAAAAAAAAAGGAAGGCTCCGAAATGCATAAACTAAAATGCCAATCAAGCAAAAAATCAATTGAAAGAAGGTATGTACAGGCGGACAAAATTTGTTGCTGCCAACGAGCGCCGACTTCGACTTCGACGTCAACGTCAACGTCGACAAAATACAATTAAGTAAACTGCGTCTCAAATCAATAAAAGCCAATTAGATGAAGCCATGCCGGCTCAGTTGCTGTCGTCCTCGGCTCAGTTGTAGTTGCAGGTGCAAGTACTGAGTAGTTTTGTAAGCGATATGCAACAATGCAAGGCGATCTTATCGATTCTTATAAATGCGACTCATCAGGCAACGCAGCAGGACGCCGCAAAAGTTAATGAAAATCTACTTTGGCCTTCATGAATTCGCGGAAAATGTCAGACGAATCACAAATTCAACGACGAAACAATTTGCGAAAGTAATTTCATAAGTTTAAATAAATGAATTCACTTGTCGGTAAATGAATTCGTTTTTTGTCTGTTATTGAAATTTGAAATTTGCGTAGGTTGCTTATTTGATTAGTTGCGCTTCACTGCCGTTCGTTGCACTTCACAAATGACGCGTGCCAACAAAATATAAATGAACATTTTTATATTGCAATCAACAAAACTTGTGGGGGAAAAGTGATTTTCTTGCACAGCAAGAGAAATGACGCTCAGTTGCTTTGTGTGTTTTTTCAATGACATAATCATCATCATCATCAACATACCACGTGGGCGCTCTTTAAGTCAACTGATGACTTTTGGCAATAAATTCTCACTTGGCTTATTTATTTGTTTGAACTCGAATGAAATTTAGCATATGCACAGAAGTAATGATTTCAAGTGCTCTGTAATTTTTCTTTAACAATCAAAATTGTTAGTGAACTCTTAAATTTCATTGGCAACTGACACACTTTTTCCGCTGCAATCACTTTTGGTCTATTTTTTTGTCTAAGCTCTAAAAAAGAGAAAACAAAAAAATCATAAAAATCGCATATCAAAATAATCGTTTTAGTTTCATTCATAAAAATGCATTGTCCAGCGCCGCCTAAGCCAAATTTATACAGTTAAAATTGTAATGGCCAAAAATTGTGCGAGACTTGTGCAATTTTGTTTTTTTTTTCATTGCAGTCGAAAGCGGTTTTTGGCCATAAAAATTACAGCTCGTTTCAATTCAGGTTGTCTGCACAACTCAAGTTGGCGGTTTTGTTTGTTGCTTTCGCTTTAGTTCGGGTTTTCAATCCATTTATCTCATTGAGATATGATCTAAAACGATCGAGCGCAGTGTAAAAACGATTGTAATGCATATTTGCTTGGGCTTTAAGTAAGATAAGCGTTTCCTTGTTAATGGCAAACTTAAGACAATAAAATTGTTAAAAGCAAAATCAACAAATTAGTTATATACAAGAAGTTAAAGATGATGACATACTTCGACACAAGCGGCGTATGCGTAATGCGTCCGTCTGGTAAAGAAAACAACAGCACTAAATGCCACTAACTGCAATAAATGTTTGCGTTTATTAACAAAATAAACAACGATGTATTTTGCAACTCATGCAATAACAATGACCGCAACAACAACAACAACAACATGAATAACTTGCAACATGCAAAATGTTCATATGCACCGTCAATTAAATAACATTCTCATGTTAACCAACATCGTTGTCGTCGTCTCTGATGATTTGATAATACGTCGACTGCTGCCAGCGCCTCAGCCGCTGCCGCTGTTGACTTAACCCAAGAGCCAAGTTGATGCGGGCGCATCTGCAACAAGTACGCATGTCCAGCACACTGACCAACAAAGCGGCCGAGACAAGTCACGTTGACTGCCAGACTGCCAGAGTGCCAGCCTACCATGAGCCAAGCAACAGTCTGTCATGATGCCACCACTTAAGATGCTTAAAGGATTTGCGTAATAATATTTAATGATTATTAAACAAATTTACAATAAGCGAAAAAGTAAAAGTTTGTTAGTTGACTTGAAGTTGATTAAGTTTTGTTCGCTTGCAAAATCAACTAATTGACTTTCTGTACATATTACATGAAACTCTAATTCNTTAAGTTTTGTTCGCTTGCAAAATCAACTAATGGACTTTCTGTATATATTACATGAAACTCTAATTGTACATGATTCGTATTAAGTTATAAACGTTCTTAATTGCATGTCAGTTGCAGAACATTGTTTGCATTGAAAGCGAAAATGTAGAAAAATATCAAAGACTTTTGTAAAGTTGTAGTAAAACATTCGATTATGGCATCACTTATCTTTAAGTGCACAAAGTGAATTATTTTCTTAGTTGTTGTGCGCGTTGAAATGCACATAGTTTATTTGTGAAGAACCAACTGTGCATTGGCACTGAGCAAAGAACTGTTAACGTATAAAGTAGCAAATGTTAAAATTTATGATAGCAATTTATGCAATTATACAATAAACTAAGTATCGAAGGCGCACTGTGCTGAAAATCTAATTAGAACATTCGCATATATGAATCTGTGCATTGCGATTGGCGTTACTTTAATTTACTGCGCCAAACGAGCAGCTGCAAATGCCAATACGTTATTATTTTTTTTCTGACACAAAGACAAGCTAAAATTGCATTAGAAAAATATGTATCAAAGGCGAACCAAGCTGAACTGAGCAGATGAAGCATTAATAGCGTTTTCATGTAAGCATTGCCTATAAGAAAATAGAGTCATCCATCGCCAGTTGAACAGTTGACCAGTGACAAAATAGATGCATGTAAGGCGACTCCAATGCGGCCCCCACTGCACGTTTGGTTTGTGGTGGACCATTGACAGCAAAGCTGTTTAGCTCAACGGCGTTTGGCGTGTGGCGTAAGTGATGGCAGCGCATTAAAGTTCTAATGTTCAATTTGCATTTAAACTGATTTTTATCGTCAGACGATTGTGCGGACTACGTAAGGTAAGCGTAGCCCAAGCCCAAGCTGAAGCTGATGTTGGAGANTATCGTCAGACGATTGTGCGGACTACGTAAGGCAAGCGTAGCCCAAGCCTAAGCTGAAGCTGATGTTGGAGGCCACAATCAAGTCCAATGGCAAATAACCAGAGTATCAATTCAGTCAAGCTATGCTAAAGTGTGAGTGAGACAAGAATAGAACAAACATCAAATTAATGCCCTAAGCTGATTACTTGAGATTTGTTGTTGTTGTTGTTGCGGCTGCGGCTGCTGCTGCTGTTGCATACCACAAGCAGTGTCAGTTGGGCGTTGCTTTGTGTTGCTTTGCGTTGCTTTGCGCTCCCAGCTGACATTGACAAAAGTATGCAAGATTAATTAGAGAAGTTCGGCTTGCTTTTCAAGACTTGTTTGGTTCATGAAGAAGATGATGATGTTGTTGTTGTTGTTGTTATACATCTTCTTCTTCTTCTCAGTTTATGGCAATAAAAGCGCGTTGTGTGCAACTCTTTTAATGGCATGCCCCGTCGAAGTAACCTGATTGATACATTTTAAATTGACAAAATGAAAAATTCAAAACCAACCAAAGACGCAGACGCAGACGATGACGTTCGTTTGTATGTACGTTCATTTCATAATCGTGATCTGCATTAAGATTATGTGCCATTAAATGAAAGCCTTCTAATGTCTTCCCATCAACAAATGCAATCGCAATGCATGCAAGCGTGCCTAACCGATGCAAAAGTCACAAATGCTGTAACGAAAGTCGCACTCTAAGCGGGTGGACGGACCGGTGCGACTGACCAAGCTGAGATTAGCCGAGTCGATGACGGCGGCTGTGGTTGAGTGCGTAAAAACTGTGCGATTGACAGCTGCGATAAAACTCAGCACAGTTAGCAGACACATTTGTGTGATTAACGCTAAACGAGTGACGGTGAGAGAGGCAGCCGGCGACCAGCAACGACTACGATACGCGGACAGGTGTATACAAACACAAGCACACACACACACATGGAAACCAATGCTGGTTAGGCGCCCAAACTATTGCATGATAAGATAAATATCTGATAGATACTCGTACATAGACATAATAAATGCGTAAGCGAGTCGCGCGACACTGCGCTGCGCAACGCATAAAAAACTTTGCGAAATCAATTGGCTGACAGGCAACACAAACAACAACAACAAACATATGCAAGCACATGCAGTGAGCCAGCATATGAAATGGACACTGCACCGAAGGCGTGTTGTCATTAGATAGACGGCTCAGATGCTTACCAAACGGCAGGGACTTGAAGAGACACCCGGTTTTGACGTTCATTAGGCGTACGCGCATGAAAGTGAAATCAATGCGAAAATGTGAAATTCATTTTAAGTGATTTTCACTTTTCATACACATGTGTTTGTTTGATTGAAAATATTGCCTGAAAAAAAAAAAATATTTAATAAATAAATAAATAGAGANTGAAAATATTGCCTGAAAAAAAATAAAAATATTTAATAAATAAATAAATAGAGAAAGTCGCAAATTATGCACAAAAAAAAAAAAATACAAATAAAAATAAATCGACGAAACCATTTCTCACAACTAACGATGACAGATCTCAGATTGCAGAATTGAATTCAATGGTTTGTGAATTGCCTTTGATACAATCAATAGCAATTGAAATTGCCGTTGACAGAATTTATGCAATTGAATTAGAATAAACATAATCAAAGTGCAATGCACTTTGCGCTGTGAATATTCACAGAGCCTATTGACGAGGCGAAACAATGCGCAGCGGCGACCATTTCGATTTCATACGCTGTTGAGCAAAAATCAAATAATAATAAACAAAAGCCACTTAACGACTGCTTAATTGAATCAAGTAGCCAAACCGAACAATTCAATGTGGCTGGGGAGAGATGTGTCTGAGAAGCCGGCAAAGGCAACAGCTGCCACAGCGGGCCGAGTCGAGCTGAGCTGAGCTGAGCTGAGCAGAGCCGGGCCGGGCCTTCATTTGATGTGCCATTTCCTGCTCCATTTCAAGCAGTCGTTTTCACGTGAACAAAGTCACTTTCTGGCGCATGTTGTTGTAGTTATTGTGTTTGTTGTTTATTTACAATATATATGTATATATAAAAATGCATTCAAGAGCAAGTGGGCAGCGCAGTTTAGCTCAGCTCAGCTCAACTAAGCTCAGTGCAGGCAGCGTTGCTTTTGTTGTCGTCATCACCGTCAGCATCGTCGTCACCGTCAGCGTCGACGTTGTCTTCATCGTTGTTGTCGCTACAAAATTCCAATAAAATCGCACGTTGAAATTTACGATGCGTTCAACATTTCCATGTCAGCGTTTTAATGACACGGCTGCTTGTTTTTTTTTTTTTTTTCTCTGTTTGCATGACAGCATTTTCAGACTCAAACTCAAACTCATTCTCATTGCCTTTGGCCAACATTGCCAACTCCCAGTAGCTCGTCGTAAAACGTCGTGGCACCCTTTGGTTGCACTTTTTCAAGTCATCTTGTCAGCTGGGAAGATCGTGAAAATGACAACATTGAGAGCACAACAACAACAACAAAGCTTCCAACAAAAGTACAAAATTCCCGCAACTCAGATTTAAGACACATTGAAATGAAAAAAGAACTGTGCAACAACAACAACAACAGCGCAGCAAAGCAATTGAAATGTTTAACGACTTCATTTTATCATTCGTCAAAGAGTTGCAAGGCACGCCCGCCAAATCCTGCCGAATGTTTTCACGTTGCTCCGTGCCGTGCTCTCGATTTGCATTTTATTGATCTTTAGTGCTTTCGTATGTTTTGTTTTTGTTTGTGTTTGTGTTTGGTTCATCATCAGTTGTCGTAAAACGTCTTTGGATTTCGTCTTGTTTTGTTTACTGAATATCGCATAAAAGTATCTTTCTCGTTGTAATTGTTGTTGTTGCTGAAGTCAACGAAGTCGTAGTCGACGACGTCTTTGCTTTGAGCAGCTTGTAATCGATCGTTTTTAATTTGGCAGATAACTAGTTGACGTACACTGTAAAAAAATAGAAGTTCTTATTATAACAAACAAAAATTTATTGATTATTTGGTATTTCTTAAGAAAGAAAGCCGTCAATTATTCTCAGTGAGCGTTCAACTTCCATCAACTTGACAATGTTCTCGTCCAGTCAATTACTTTGCTTCTCGGACAAGACAAGACAAGTGCTCGTCTGCGCTGCATTTCTATGCCAACTCGCATACACAACAACAACAACGCTTTATTAGACAATCTTGCATATGCATACACACAAGCGAACATTTATGTATTGTATCATTGAATGTTTCTCGAGAAGCAGAAGCAGAACTTGTTCGAGCAATGACGCCGGCTGTGGACGACGACACTGCTGGACATGCAAGTGAATGTGTTGCAGCACATTTAAATGAGTGCGCGCGCATCTTCGACAGGCACCGTGAAAATGTTTAACAAAACCCCAAGAATTTCCTGCAATACATGTCGGCGCCATGCGCAACGAAGCTTATCGCTTTTACGTACTTTCCTGTGATCGACGACAAGTCTATTTCAATTCTAATCAAGTGCATTTGTATGATTTATCGCAACAACAACAGCAACAGCAGCAATTGTAACATCATCTTCTTCTTGGTATTTGGCTTGTGTAACATTTATCAGTGACATAAAAAGCAATTAAGCGCATTAAATGTTTTGAAAGGCGCTGCTGTATGCAACTTGTGAATTCTGATGCTTTTTCTGCTTCTGCCTCGGAAGTCAAGTTGCAGTTGACGTCCAAGCAAAACGGCAGCCAAGTTGCTGTCGGATTTATGATTTATTTGCCGCTATTCAACATTGCTCGACTCTATTTTTTTCTCTATTTCGAATGCGATTTGCCAAAAGTATTCAAATAGTTGTTGTGCCAAGTTAATTCATGCACTTCACCCACGAACTAAGTCCGTTTCGGGCCCCTTGAATATCATATAGCACCCGGACAAGTGACAAATCACTTCTCTTGTCACAACGACCAAAAGATTAATCAGCACAACACGCGGCTTCATTAGCAAATCGCAACGAGTTCAAGTCAAATCAACAACAACAATAACAATAAGCAGTCGAAAAAAAGGCTGTTAAATTGAAAATTGCCCCAAGTGCGCTCAGTGTTCAGTGCACAGCTACTCAGTATCTCAGATACTCAGATAGTTTGAGTGGCTTAAGTTGCGCTGCGTAGTTTGACGCAATTG
>JXPM01004788.1:0-12086 GCA_001014415.1 Phortica variegata | reverse complement strand
ATTATTCACAAAATCATTGCTTTACATACTTGTTTCCCTATACTATACTTGTACACCCTATATCTGGAAATATTGAGTTTGCTTGGGAGCAAAAGTATGTAACGCATATAAGCTTGAGAATAAGATCCAATACGGTATTTATATATATTCTCAATCAGGACGACAAAAGAAATCCGTGTCTATATCCATCCGGACGTCTTCACCAATGGTCCTCGAAAACTATTGCATAAAAGGTAGAGACTTGAAATTTGGAAGGTAGAATTCTGCGGTCATGCCAACTTCTTTCCACATAAACATATCAATGTACATACAAATGTCTTAAAAACTACATACTACAAGTTTATTTATAGGACTGCTTTAATATCAAATGATTAAATAATTTTTTAAGAAATATTCAAAATGTGCTTGGAACTGAAATTTTACATGAATACACTCCTCAACAACCCCGACCATCTCATAATTCATTATGCAATTTTTACTTTATCTTACTCGTTTATTTATTTTCATTAATTAATTTTAATTTTGAATTTTCAACAACTTAATTCATTCAAGTAGCAAACCAGCAACACAAACTTTACGTATTATTTCTTTTTCTTTCTCCAACTATGCAAGTCCATCAAATGTTGGAAGCCGCAACGGTTTCAGCACCAAAGCCAACTAAAAATCTTTGAACAAGAAAAAAAAAAAATCAAGCACNAAAGCCAACTAAAAATCTTTGAACAAGAAAAAAAAAAAATTCAAGCACGAACAAGAAAAACAACTACTCAAATGTAAGTGTTGTTGTTGTTATGCAAGTCGGAAATTCGAATTGTCGCTGGACAGTGTGAAACGAGAATGCAAAGTGCTCGGCCAAGTAAATTGAAGTGAAGTGTTAAAGAAAAATTCATTCGAGTGTAGCGAAAGAACATTACTGGCTTTTAGCGACATGCACACTCATACAGACAAACACACACAAACCAAACTTAAGCACATACATGCACACAAGCGGCAAGTGAGCGCAATGGCAACGGCAATTTGCACTGGCGTTCGCTTTGGCGACAACCTATAAAAATAAAACTCCAAAAGATCTGAAGTATATTGAATACCTCACACACACACATACACACACACATGTATAGCTACAAAAACATATTGAGTATCTGTGCTGGCGCTTCGCAGAGTGTGAATCACAGCACTGTAAAGCAATGAAAGCAACCAAAGGACATCGTTATAGACTCAACTCAGCGCACTCGCCTGATTTTTGTGTAGCTTGTTGTTGTTGTTCATGTTGGTTGTTACTGCTGGACCACTTTCCTCGGTCTTTCTCTCTGTTTTGAACACTCTTGCTCCTGCTCACTCTTTGGCGCATTCATACGGTTCGTTCATTTGCCACTGGATGACAATAAATTTCCATTTAATCGGATTTATTTGAAATTCTTATTTTTGTGCGGTTTTTACAGCGTATGCGAGCATCCTGCACTGCTTGGCTGTGGTTGAGTGTCTGAAGCCCCGCACTTTTTTGTACTTTGCTTTGCTACTTGGCATGATTTTTTTCTTAGTCTATTTTTATATTTTGTTCCTACTTTTGTTTTTTTATAAACAGATTGATAGGCGTGGTTGGGCGCTACTTTTCGTTGAGCACTGTTTTTTTTTATTTTCCTTTAACAACTTTTCGATGCTTCAGAAAATGACATTGTTGAAAAATTTTATTCAGTTATATTTTGAAAAAAAAACTTTTCTTCCATTTTTGTTTAGTTTTTTTTTTTTCATTTTGACGATTTTAATGCAAATGAAGCTTGAAAGTAGTTAGCGAAGTTGTAGGGTGGCGAACGAAAATTCATACTCACACACAAACACTTAAATAAAAGCAAACACACTCACAAACACAAAGTTGTTGCTTTTCGGTTTTAATTAAAATTTAAAAGATTTGTTTTTGCTTGAATGCAAATGAGTGTGTTTGCGCGTTTGTGTATGAGTGTGTGTGTGCGTGTGCGTGTTTTTCAAATATATTTATAAACTGTTTGCTGTTTGTTAGCCAAAATAACATGAAAACTTACTCAAATTCTTAATAATAATGAAAACAAAAATATTTGTCAAAATGTTCTTGATATTTTCAAATTGAAAGCTTAAAGGCCGATACAGAAGAGCTACTTTGTTGGCCTACTTGTGTTTTTGTATATTTCTTAACGATTTTAAATTTGTGTTGTATTTACCATATGTAGGAACCTGAGAGGGTCTAAGGTAAATTTTCAGTCGATAGGGAGCTGAAACTCTATGAGAAGTTTGCACTGAAACGGACATGTGCTTATACTTTATATTATCGAAGGTGTCTCCATCTCTGTATTGCAAACTCCATGACAACGTAAAAATACTCTTTTTACAAGAGTGTATATTACAATAGCTTTATGCGCATTGAAAATGTATGGTACTCCGAAACGGAGGGCTGGCAGACCCTATAAAGTATGTACATATAGAAGTTGACTTACTTATGTGCGGGTGTCTATATGAACGCGTCGATATCGGAAACTGAAAGGGTAGAATTCCTTTTCAGCTCGATTGTACTTTTCATTACGCGGATCAAGTATATTTTGCTGTTACTCTCCGGCACTTATTTTAGGTTTCTAGATCTCTGGAACCATTTATCATACAAGAACGTAACTTTGTATGTTTGATATTGGGCTTGAACGTAATAAGATTCAATCACATATGGGCGTTGCCTCGCCCTCATATAGCAAAAATATAATAGCGTTATATCACTGGAACCAACTTGTCTATGGCATGTATGATATTGAAGATTCAAGCTATGCGGAAATCAAGTATTTTCGACTTTATAGTCAAGAATGTGACTATAAAGGTTGACAAAAAAGTTTCTTTTTTATGACTCTTGAATAATAAGCGTCATTTTAGGGTTATAAAATATTCGTTAATAATATTTATAAAATTTCGCATCAATTAAAATAAAATATGTGAAACAAACAAAAAAAGGAACGTTTATGTATGCTATAAGTAATCTTCACAAATCCTTCTTGGCGCTTTTTTGATGGCTCAAATCCTTTTTGACTTCTTTCGATTACTGTTATTATAAAAATCCAACAAAATCCTGTGCTTTAAATAAAAATTTATTCGCTAAAGCACAGTTCACACATATTTTTATTTGTTTTCCGTTTTTTAACTCTTACCAATCCAAGTTTTTCACATACGTGCAGAAGTATAAACAAATGTATGTACAATATACATATAACATACTTTTTATTTTGTATCCAACAAGCAATTTGTCAGTTTATCGATTGCTACCAAACATTTGAGCCAGACAGACACTGTATTAAATGCTTTCGCCAAAAATCCACGCCATATGCAACGAAAAAAGCAACAAATACAATAACAATAAAAACAACAACGTGCAGCATATGCTAAAAGACGAATCACAAAAAAAAAAAAAAAAAAAATTATATTTCAAAGCGAAAAATCGAAAAAAGTGAAAAATAATTTCAAACAACATTCATGCTGGTTCCCTTCGAGAACGTGAAACAACCAAATTCACATGCTCAACAATTGAACTCTGCTCGAACTCAATCTACACACAAACAACACACACACTCAGAGTCATATGTATGTGTATTGGCATATGCAAGGACAACGTCAGGACACATAAATAATGGTTGCATGATTTATCGATAACAAGCGCAATTTACAGTTGAACACAACAAAAACAACAATAAGTCACACACACACTTACGCAAAATACCAATAAAAGAGCAGAAAAACGAAACTTCAACTACGAGAAGAAAAAGGAAAGAAACAAAGACAAAGAAATCGCATAAAATTGCACAAGTGACTGCAATGAATTTGCAAAAGAAGATGAAGAAACACAAGTCAATAAATAAAAAGGAAATACAGAAATATAAAATTAAAGAGAACAAGACATTTAAGCAGAAGAAAAAATCTTTTTGTCTTGCGAGCTCATGAAAAGTTGTAAAATTTGCATTCACAAGCAAAAAAAAATCAATTGATAAAAACATTTATTTTTGAGATGTTACAATATAAAATTTTATTAGCAACGCATTAGTCTCAGAGACAGCAGTGCTATATTACTACAGTGAAAAACCAGTAAGGACGCTATAGTCAAGTATACTCGACAATATAATACACTGCACACACGGTAGGCGGTACCACGCGCCAAATCTACAAAAAAAAATATTTATCTGTCATCGCACATGTGCAAAATATAAAGAAAATGGTAAAAAAGTGTAATTTACAGAACCCTTTGATAAGGAAGGGTATTTTGTGGTATGTACCACTACTGTTTGAGGGGGAGTGAAGGGATGGGGAAAATTGGGGCTGTTAATACTGTACTTCCGAATTTCATGTTTCTATCTCATCTGGTGTTCGAGCTACTGCCTTTTGAAAAAGTGGATGGTGCTCGTTGGGGGGGAAGGAGTGGGCGTGAAAAAAAATCCTTGAAATTTTAAGTAGCCCATGAACACACGAGACTATACTCTAAATTCCAAGCCACTATTTATCATAGTTTCCGAGAACCATTGACAAGGGCAGCCAGACATGGCTATATCAATTCATCTTGTCATCCTGATCAAGAATATATGTATATACTTTGTAGGGTAAGTCTCCCCTCCTTCTATGCGTTAGATACATTTCGAACAAAATGAAACCAACAACATTCATCTTTGACAATATATTTACTATTGATTCAAAAAACTTTGAATTTTTGGATGGTAACTTTGCCATCTGAAGACGCAAAGGCGTATGTTGTACATGGCTTTGGGTAACATAGGACTATTTAGCGCTCAGGAGAATAAAATTTTTTTGGAATCTGCTAATTTGCCAAAGAAAGTTAATAAAGCTTCAGTATATAATATTTTAACTATTTTCAATAAAATAATAAAACACGAAAAGACAANTTAATAAAGCTTCAGTATATAATATTTTAACTGTTTTCAATAAAATAATAAATCACGAAAAGACAGAACAAAGTATGATAACCACTGGGAACATACATGGTTTGCAATTTGTATTTCTGACCTAAGTTATTTTTAGTCTTATTAGAACCCAATTTTAATTTGCATTAAAAAATTTCCTATTTTCTGTGATAAGACTACATATTTTGGCTGTACGTTTACTCTGTTTATAGTTTACGTTGACTTGCAAAATTTATCTCGGCACAAAATGGGAATTTATACTTGTTCTTTTTAGAATTNTGACTTGCAAAATTTATCTCGGCACAAAATGGTAATTTATACTTGTTCTTTTTAGAAGACCTTCTCGGAATANAAAATTTATCTCGGCACAAAATGGGAATTTATACTTGTTCTTTTTAGAATTCGTCAACGAGATAATTCATTGTACAAGTTTTTGACTATGCTAAAAAAAGGTGCCAGTGCGCCGAACATGATTTTCGTTCATCGATGCATTCTTGTCCACTTTTTCCATATGGAAAATTGTGAAAAATAGGTGGGGTGTTTTCTTTAATATCAGAATAAAAGATCATCAACTTTTTACTATTTGTAATATTTCTTTCATATTTAATGAATATTTGAGTTTGGAAGACGATATTATCATACGATCTGTTTACCAACTTACTTAATATATTAAATTTAATTATTGCAGAATTTTTTATTATCCTAAGGTTCAAGACCCATGAGTATTATTGAATCTGTCTTGTTTTCAATATTTCACGACATACGTTCCTTATATCAAACCACAGTACATGCTGATTTAAGAGTGTAGTCAACTGAATCCCAAAGAAAAAATACAAACAAAAAAGTTTATTTTTTCCGTTTCTTTTATTCTTTTTTTATAGTTGTAAAACGACATAAAAATTGAAGACATGAAAAAAGCGTCGAAAGAGATGCGAGAATGCGCTTTGCAGCTTGTCGCCTTTTTTCAGCTTTAAAATGTCGTTGCTGTTAAAGATGAACCTCTTTTTTATATTATTTCATATGAGTGTGTATGTATGTTTTTGTCGTCACTGCTAAATGTCAAACAAGAAAAAAACAGAATAGAAAAAATGTCACACACCAAACGAGAAGCGTAAAAAAGCTGATAGCAAAACAAAAAAAATCCAACGCATTTGGCGCAAGTGAACGCGCAATTTTCGCTTTTCCTGTAAACAGCTGAGGTCGTTGTCATACTTGCCACATGCAACAGCAGCAGCAGAATCCGAGGAAGAAGCAGAAGCAGCAGTCAAGCCATGGCATGAAGAAGGTAAAAAGAAAAGAGTCGTAAAAATTTACAAGGCATAAATGCACACAATCAGCAGTTGTCAGACAATTTCTTCGACGATTTTCTCCTGTCCCTGTTGCCGCTACCGCTGCCTTCAATATTGTCTTCTTGCTGATGCTGCTGTCGTTGATGCTGCTGATGTGGCACTTGGCAGCAAATGGCACATATGTTTGATCAGAAATGCATAAAATAGTTTTATATACAAAAATAAAGCAAAAAAAAAAAAAAAAACACAAAGAGAAAGAAAAATTTAAGAATAAATGAACAAAAGCATGCAAGCAGCAAAGGCATTTGCGCTTAGCATGCTCTGTCGAACATAAAATATATGGTATATGCATATAAAGTCATGAAATTTATATTACGTTAGCTTCTTAAGGCAGACAACAACTTTAATAAAGCCAAAACAGCATATGGAAACCTATAAAGTTCTTATTATTAACCGCATTAATGCAGCATCAACCGCANATTACGTTAGCTTCTTAAGGCAGACAACAACTTTAATAAAGCCAAAACAGCATATGGAAACCTATAAAGTTCTTATTATTAACCGCATTAATGCAGCATCAACCGCAGTAGCAGAGGCAATAGCAGAGGCAATAGCAGAGGCAATAGCAGAGGCAATAGCAGAGGCAATAGCAGCGGCAGCCACAAAACAACAAAAGCTAAGCGGCTTATCAACATTCATCGATTACAGAATACAAGTTGAATTAAACAGAACATGAATCAAAAATCAACGCATACCATTTGCCACGCCCACAGCATTATTGTTATTTAAGCCAAGCAGAAGCGTCAACCGGCAAAAGGACAATAATGTGCTTTACTAATAAATTGAATAACTTTCAACAGTTGCAGATGACAACGACAACGACGACGTTTGCCAAGCAAGCAAGCAACAAATGGTTTTTTGGCCATTGACCAAAAGAAAAAGCATAAAAAAGAAAGATACATGACCGAAAGGCGTGCAAATCTTGGGTTCACAAGCCGCTCAAGCCACATAAAAAACGAGGACGGTTGAAGAGGGAAAAAGCACAGTCGCCGCAAAGAAAAATAACCAAGCCAAGTCAGTCCGTGTGCAATATTATCGAAAACAATTTTCAAGCACTTAAGTGCATTTTGGCTACTGTTCTTCTTCTTGATCGGATTGCTGTCTTGCTGTTGTTGTTGTTGGTACTGTTATTGGTATTGGTTTTGTCGAAGCACTTCGATGTTGTTGTTTTTTGGCTGTTTTGCTTTGCTTTCCTTCACTTTGGCAACAGCATCATATCCTTGAATCCAACTGCAGGCGGCAGCTGTTGTTGTTGTTTGTAGACAGAGGCGTGCACATGTGTTTGTGTGTGTGCTTGTTTTTTTACGGTTATAAATTTTATACGCTTGCACTTATCGATAATAGATTAATCTACTTGTGTCGTCTCCCTTTTTTTTGATTTTGTTTTCCTAACTATTTTATTTCGAGCGTATAAATCCTGGCGCTACGCCAAGTCATGAGGCCAGGATCAGCAAAACGAAACGGCTTAAATGGATTTATTTAATTTGAACTTTGCACTGCTCACATACAAGATACTTTTTACCCTTTTTTTTGTTTTTGGTTTTTGCGTGTTTTGGTTTGCTTGCGGACATTTGCGACGCTCAGCATTAAATGCACACGATATGGAAAAGGGTTGCTCAGCTCAACAAGGAAATCATCAGTTTAACTCAACTCGCATGAAAAAGATTTTAGTTAAAATAATAAAGACTATCGAGCAATTCAATATTCATAGGAAGCTTTGTCATACGAACTATTTGAATAATAAGAATAAGCAAAAACTAAGCTGTCATATGAGCAGAGTGACGCACTGAGACAAAGAAGTATCCAATATATTCAATTCAACTTTCGGAATTCAGATCTGTTATGCCTTTTACAAAGCATTTTATTTTATCAATCAAGAACAAGCAAATCTTCTGTAATGAAATTTCAGCCTTGAAGCGACTTTAATGTTTCCAACTGTGACGCTTTGTCTCATCTCAGGGTCACATTGCTAACAAGCACTCTTTTACCATATATGTGCATTTCATATGAAAACCATTATATGAAGCAACTTTATTCAGCAGACGCAATACTATTATTTTATTTTATTGACACAGACGACTTTATGATAAACTTGCCAACTATTTGCATATACAAATACACGATTGGATATGTATGACTTTATTAAACTCACACACAGCAGACAAACACACACACACACACCCAGGCATACAATAAATATGAGTATGCATCAGCAATACAAAAAGGAAATAACTCAACAACATTTGCGTAAAAGAATTTTTATTAATATTGTGCATGCAATCAAAAGCATTTCAATATTGCAAGCCTGCGTGGTGGCCAAGCAAGCAAGCAACAGCAACCAATACAACAACAGTCGCCAAAAGCAAGCAAGCAAGCAGGGAAGCATATACTTTTTCACCTGTTTACCATCCGATTGAAAACGCTCACACACACACATACACACCCACACACAATATGCGTTTGACGCCCAATATTGGTGACAATCACCAACGGCAACGGCAATGATAGCTCAGACATGCATCGCCTGCCATCGACGATATGACTGTCGCTGCTGCTGTTGATGATGATGATGCTACAGCTTCGTCGACTGACTCAACTCGAATCGACTATTTGTCGTTTGACAACTTGTTCAATATGACACGTGGCCGCACCTGATTCCAACCAACATATGAGACCAGGCCATCGAATGCCTCACTTGCTGCTGGCCTGCGGGCCTGCACGCTTGCCTACATAGAGTCTTGCTTAACAAACTCATGCATGCATATTCTAATATTAAAATATTAATTTTGTGCAATCAAGTGCGTCGCAGATATAAACACAGACGCAGACACTGAAATGCAAATGTTTATTTGTATTTGCTAAACAGCATAGACAAAAACAAAATCCAATATTGGCTTTCAGCAACAGAGCGTCACACAATTTCACGAGAATTGCGCTTTTGATAACTGCTTTGCTTTGATGTCGTTTATTGCATATGCTTTATTTCATATAATTTTTTTGTTTGTTTGTTGTGTCAAATAACTTCATCAGCAGCAATTTGTTTTTGGCCGCTGTTGCCTTGACCAAAGCTTATAACGTCTGTGTGTATGTGTGTGTGTGTGTAAACAAACATGAGTTGACTGTCATGTTTTTTGGTTCTTCTTTTTTGGTAACAAAACATTTAATAAAAAATTCGCTTTGCTGAAACTTTTTACAAAAAAATAAATATATTATGAAATGGATTTTGCATACAAATGAATTATAGCAAAATTAATAACCCAACATGCATCATCATCATCATCAGCAGCAGCAGGAGTAGCATGCAAGACCAGTGGCAAGCAACATGCAACATTGGAAACATTTTGTTGTAAACAAATAAATTTTATTTTATTATATTGTCGAATGTGCTATGAAAAATGGTTATTTGCGTTGTTTATCACTCTACTCTCCCTCACTCAGTTATCCTCTCTCTTTCTCTATGCCACTGACACTCACCGCGTAGTCACGTGCATTGCGAACATGCACAAACGTGACAACAACTACAAGAATCAACAGCATGAGTGGACAAACGATGTTTGCTATTGCCGCTTCACAAAAACACATACCTATACATATAACTTTCATCAATACTAATATTATGCTGACGACTATATTTGTAGGCGTGGCATGGCATGGTATGACATGCCGAATGATATCAACACAGCACAGCAGGCATCATGCTAGCACCGTACACAACATATGATGGGCTTCGCATGTGCAACAAAGCACGAAAAATCAATAGAAAAAAAAAGAAATATAATCGTATTTATTTCTAAATAAAATTCAATACACGCTCTCTGAGTACAACAAATACCATAAAACAAAAAAAAATGTGTATATGAACAGTCAGTCAAACGACGATACGTATTTAAAAGGACACAACAGGGACGAAGCAAGGCATGCGGAAATCGCATGCTGAAAGGTCAAAGCGCTTGAAATCCCTTTCGGACATTTTGGCATGTATTATTTTTGTTACAGTAATGACAACAACAAAGAGCAATAGAGGCGCACAGCGCAGTGTAGTTGGCTTTAAAACATGAAGTACAGAGTAAAAAAGAAGTCGAATTTTAGAAAAGCGAAAATTTGTCTTTTGAAAAAAACTATTCAGTTTATACAACAAAATCAAAGAAAGCTAAAAGCTTGCCAAATACTATTCCAATATTTAAGTGTACCACAGACGTTTTAAAATTCAAAAACACTCTTGCAATGTTAGGACACTGTGCAGCCTTCAAATACTATATGGTCATACAGTTGAAAACCGTTTCGTAAAATAAAACTGAAAAACCAAAACGATACCAATAAAAATAAATGCGAATTGACATTAAAAACTGTAAAAATAAATCCTTCTGGCAGTGTACAGAAACACTAAAAAGGATATGCGTTAGATCATGTTCATATATGTATGTATGATGTGTGTGTGTATGAGGTCCAAATGATTCCATTCATGTGTATAGGCGTGTCAGCGATAAACAAGCAATTGTTTGTTTCGTGAAAAATTTAAAAAATATTTTAAAAAAGCAATATTGACAAAAGAGTGGTTAAAAAAGTATTGCATACTGCTATGCACAGTCAATCGCGTATCAACGCCTAAACAGTTATAGAAAAGCGTTTTTATGGCAATATTTTTCACATTTTTTTAACATGACATTGAGTAAGCATTATTGTCATTGAATAGATTAATTTTCTTTCTTTCTTTTGATTTATTGAAATGATGCCATTAACAATAGCATGACTCTGTGGAAATCAAATATTTGTCAAAAGTTAATTAAAAAAATAACTTATTTACCAGCACTGACAGACAGGTGATTGCAATAAGCAATGGCGTTGCACTAAAAAAAAAAAAAAGTTCAACAAAATGGCGTCGTTTTTCATATTTCAATAACTACATCGAATGATGATTGTATAAGAAAAACAATAACAACAACACAAAAACAAATACAAAGAGCAACTGTTGCAAATTTCACAAACATGCGAAGTAATTTAACAAATGGATTTCTAAACAAATACGGAAGTTTAATTTGTAACCAGAAGGACATGCGCACGGAAGCGAGTAAGCAAGCGAGCGAGCAAACGAGTAAATGGTTGAATTGCATTGAAGGGTCGCTGGCAGCGGAAACGGAAGTTAAGGAAATGTATGACAGCAACAGCAGCAGTAACAGAAATAGGAATGAGTTCATGACGCCATCTACAAGCATAAACCGCAACCAATATACAAAGACACACTCACACACACCCTCATTCACATATAGTCATATGCCAAATGCACTTCGATATTTCTTAGTCAACATCAAAATGGCGTTTGCAAAAAACGCGTTTGTGGCTTCAGTCAATGGGTGAGTGTGAATGAGCGCAGACAAAGTAAGGAGAAGGGTGCCTGGTGCCGTCGTCTTTAAGAAATTACTTTGCAGAGCCGAGTTGAGCAAGAGCAGTAACAGCAGCAATAGCAGCGGAAGCAATGTGCGGCGGGAAGCAGCATTTTGTGGCATTTGTGTCATGAGTGTCCTTGCTGAGGTGTTGGTTTATGTGCGTATGCGTATGCGTGGGTGTGCCTTTAAGCATGAGTGAATGAGCTGAATAGTTCAGAACAAAACTTAACTCAACTCTCGACTGGTTGTCCTTCGCTTAGGGCGCGCACAGTGCTACGTCGATGGCGAAGTGCAAAAGTTGACACAGTTTACTTTGTTGCCATTTATAGAGTCGCCGCAATATAAAATGTAAGAAACATTGGCAGTCAACGCGCATGGAAAATAAAAAGAAAATGTTTGTATAGTTTCGTCGCCATCACCATCATTGCGTCTTCTTCGTC
>JXPM01004781.1:2921-24124 GCA_001014415.1 Phortica variegata | reverse complement strand
TCAGTTTCAATGCTATTTTTATTTTTTTTTTCTATATTATTCTNTCAGTTTCAATGCTATTTTTATTTTTTTTTTTTTTCTATATTATTCTTATTATTATTATTTGCTTTGAGGCAAGAACATAATCAACCCGCATATGCCTTGAGTGTGCTCCGGGCCCGTCATCGCCGTCGTCGTCGTCATCGTCGTCGTGGCTGTCATAATTATGATGAGTCTGGCACATGCTCGCTCTGCTTATGGAACATCTTCATTGTTGCTCAAAACAATTCAATGCAATTCTTAAATTATGAAATAAAAACGACATGAACGAACCCTCGCGCATTGTGTAAGACACACAGACATTTGATTAGAAACCATGACATTTTGGCTCAAAAATATTGATGACAAACATCACCCGAGCCAAAGCAAACCGACCCACCCCCCCGCAGTGATCCATTAAATGTTTGTTTGTATGCAAATGATCAAATTTATGTTATTTTGTTGTATTTTTCTCTTTTTTTTTTTGGTGTTTTGATAGTTCAAGTCCAAACTTGTCATTGGCTTGTCTTGTGTCAATAAAAAAGCATGAGCGGTGACAGACTCGCCTCGTTCAAAGGCGCCGCTTCTTGGATATTTGTTATCATTCATTTGAGTGCAATCTAAGCGACAGAAATTTTTTTTTTTTTGTGGTTCTTTTATTATTATTATTTGGGAAAGTGCACAATGTCAATTTTTCCCCCTTTAATTGCCTTTAGTTTGTAAATATTGAATTGTTGCCAGTCCGACCGACCATCCGTCGGTCTGTTGCTCTGAGTTTGGTTTAGCAATCTCTCTCAGGTTATAGAAATATGTATGTAGCAGGTTGACACAAAGTTTCTATTGTCCGTGTTTGGTTTAGATTAGTTTAACGAAATGTGAAACTCTTTTTAAAAAAACAAACAAATCTAAGAAATTTTGACTTGAAAATCTTTGAAAATGTATGTATGTAGAAAGAGGAGTAGAAAGGAGATAGAGAGAGGGAAGGAGGGAGTAGAAAAGTCGAGTAGAAAATAGGAAAGAATAGGTGTGTAGAAAAAAGAGTAAGAAAAGAGATTAGAAAATGGAGTAGAAAAGGGTAGTAGAAAAGGGAGTAGAAAAAAGGAAGTAGAAAATGGAGTAGAAAATAGTAGTAGAAAAAGGGAGCAGAAAAAGGGAGTAGAAAAGGGAGTAGAAAAAGGAGTAGAAAAGGGAGTAGAAAAAGGAGTAGAAAAAGGAGTAGAAAAGGTGTAAAAAGGGAGTAGAAAAAGGAGTAGAAAAAGGAGTAGAAAAAGGAGTAGAAAAGGGAGTAGAAAAGGGAAAGAAAAGGGAGTAGACAAGGAAGTAGAAAAGGAAGTAGAAAAGGGAGTAGAAAAAGGAGTAGAAAAGAGAGTAGAAAAGGGAAAGAAAAGGGAAAGAAAAGGGAGTAGACAAGGAAGTAGAAAAGGAAGTAGAAAAGGAAGTAGAAAAGGGAGTAGAAAAAGGAGTAGAAAAGGGAGTAGAAAAGGAAGTAGAAAAGGAGTAAAAAGGGAGTAGAAAAAGGAGTAGAAAAAGGTGTAGAAAAAGGAGTAGAAAAGGATGTAGAAAAAGGGAGTAGAGAAGAGGAGTTGAGAAGGGAGTAGCAAAGGGATTAAATATCGTAGACCTTAATTAATTTTCATTTGACTTAAAATGAGGCATGCGTNGAGAAGAGGAGTTGAGAAGGGAGTAGCAAAGGAATTAAATATCGTAAACCTTAATTAATTTTCATTTGATTTAAAATGCGACATGCGCNAAAGGGATTAAATATCGTAGACCTTAATTAATTTTCATTTGACTTAAAATGAGGCATGCGTTTATGTTTTCTAAACTACAATGCGCTTATAAAGCAGTTGAACGCAAAAACACATAATTTTTAAATTAAAATATCTCATGATAAGTAGAATGATATGTAAACATAAGCCATGTTAACTGTCGCATTGAAATAAAATGAAATTGCAAATGTCATTCTCACTGTTACATTGTGACAACAAACAATTTTTTTATGCTGTAAGTTAAGTAACACAAATTTCAAACATACAACTATTGACTACGCACAAAAACAGCAGCAAGCAAACTTATTTGCTGCAAGACATTGACAACAAACTGGAATGAAACAGTGCTGCAGTTAACTTGGCTTATGTTTGTTTGCACCACTAGCAATACATAAGCATTTCATTGCAAATATTTCGTGCACGAATTTTCTCAACATTCCTTTATTAAATTTACGCTGAAATCTGACTTATGTTGCCTTGAAATGCATTGCATCTTGTACTAATTTTAGATTTCTGAACTAATTACTGTCATGTTTCAAGTTAAACGGTTTGTACATAAGTCAAAAGGCATGTCAGTTTGAATGATCATTGGGCACAAACAAATCTAATGATTTCCGGCGGCTTCTGATCACCTGTTAGCAACAGTTAACGCTTTGAACTTCCTGTCTAAACCAAGAGAGAGAGAGAGAGTGCGAGCGAGATAAAGATAAAAGTGCATTTAACATTAATTTGATCACAAAGAATATGTATTTATTTAACAAAAAAACCAAATTGGCTTAATTCTTACTTCACTTTTGACCGTCCGTCTGTCTGTCGGTCCGGCCAGTTGAGCACACATTTCCACCACGTTCAATTGCTCAATTGCTTTGACGCTTTGGCTCGTTCAGTTCAGTTCAGTTTGTTCGATTCTTCTCATTTCTCTTTCAGCTATCGTTCGGTTCGCATGTGTACGCGCATTAAAACGTTACAAAAGTTTCGTCCTTTGTATCTTATATACAATACTATCTTGTATCTTTCGTGTGTGTGGCAATCGTGTGCGAGTTACGAACGTGAACGCACGTGCGAGCGACGGACGGACGACAATTTGTTGTAATATTAATGCAAACAAAAAAAAAATAATAACAAAACAATTTTGAGCGCGAAATAAGTTTATTCATAAGAAATGTTTAGACAAAAAAATTGGGCTTATGTTTAGCGGCACAGACGCTCAGTTACAGTGACAAATAAACAACAACAATTAAATAATAATAATAATAACAATAATAAAAGAGCATAAAATACATAAATGCACATAAATGGATCGCAATTGTTTCGATGTCTGTTTTCTTCGTCTACGTCTTCGTCTGTGTTGTTGTTGTTGTCGCCAACGTCACTCGATTTCGATCCCAATCCCGATCCCGTCGTGAAAAGTTCTTAAACGGGTTTTTAAATGCGTTCGTTGCATTGTCGGCCTTTTGATGTTCGGTGAAGCGGCGGCGACGTTTGATCAGACCTACGGCAGCACGCTCAACAACAACAACAACAAAAACTGCAGTAACAACAACAATTGCCGAGCTATCAGCATGGATATGCCGCATCGAGTTTACTTTACTTTAAAGATACAAGATACATAAGACAAGAGACAAAGTGGAAAATAATCGTTGTGATAAAAATCCGTGAAAAGTTTAAGAATTTCTGAACAAAAACAACAATAATTTGTGCAGCAAAAGAGGCAACAACAAATAAATAAACAAAAACAACAACAACAACAAAAAAAGAACGTTAATAATTTTATCGGCGGCACTTTGTGGCAAAAGTGCATTCACTACTTGATTGATTGCTTCTCCGACTCGAGTGGTCAAATGTGAAAACAACAACAACAACAATAAAAACATATATTACATAAAACAGACAAATGTCCAAATGCCAAACGAAAAGTATTAAAAGAGTCCAAAAGATAAAGTTTTACATATAAAAAATAAAAAAAATAATAATAATAAATAAAATATATCAAAATATACAAAAACAAAAAAGAATCTAAAAATCTCAAAGAAAATTTAAAAAATAAAAAAATTATATAAAATTTAATATTTTATAAAAAAAGATAAATTAGTGTTTAGCAACGAAAAATTTTAAGGAGGATTTTTTATATACGCAAAACATTTTAAGCAACAACAACAACAATTTAGTAATACTACGTTTTATTATTTAATTTATTACAACAAAAATACCAACAAAAACAACAACAACAACAACAAGTACTTACGACGCCCTTTTTGCAACGCGACAACAACAAAAACAATTGTATTAATTATAGCATACAACAACAAATCAAAGCCAAAAAATAGTTTGTAGAAAGGAAAAGTAAATCCAAAAGTAAATCAAAAAGAAAAGCAGAAGAAGAAGATGCAACAACTAACAATATTCGCATTGCTTGCAACACTCTTGATGTTGCACCTCAGCATTATACGCGGCGAGGATCCGCTGGACGTTGTAGGAGGCGGCGGTGGCGGAGGCATGGGCGTTGGTGGTGGTCTTGGCATGAGTGGAGGCGGCGGGGGACGCATGACGAGCGGCAATCCAATGAATACTTTGGCCATGAACAGCACATTGCTCAACACGATCATGGGCAATGGCGGCGGCATAGGCGGAGGAGGTGCTGATGGCGGCCTCAGCGGCAGTCAACTTGCCGGCGCTGTGAATCTTGGTGGCTCAATGGGAGGTGGTGGGGCAAGTGGTGCAACAGTGACGCAGAGTGCAACAAGCAATGGTGGTGGCGGAGGAGGAGGTGGCGTCAGTGGAGGTAATGGCATGATAACAACGCATGGACATGCGCTTGCCGGTCTCGCTGGCCTAGGGATCATTGTGCCAGGTAGCACAGGACAAATTGGTGGCATTGGCATGGCTGGAGGCGGCAGCGGTGGTGGCAGAATGCATGGCATGAGTGGTGGTGGAAGTGGTGGTGGTGGAGGAGGAGGCGGAGGAACAATCGGCGGCGGCATTGGCTTGGATCTTGGACACAATCAGAACTCTTATAAGTAAGTAGTGATTTTTTTTATAAAGGGACGTCTATAAATTACTTGAGATGAAATTAGTGATGAGGGGGTTCAGCAAAATCTCAACAAATCTCACCTAGGGGGAAGGCGCTTCATCGGACAGCTCCTGAGAACTTTGTAGTTCTNCTTGAGATGAAATTAGTGATGAGGGGGTTCAGAAAAATCTCAACAAATCTCACCTGGGGGGAGGGGGCTTCATCGGACAGCTCATGAGAACTTTGTATTTCTTTTTTTTAAATTATTGCCAAANTGAGAACTTTGTAGTTCTTTTTTTTTAAATTATTGCCAAAATCTCATGTGAAATACAGAGGGTGGTTCCTTAAAATCTCACAAAAACTCACTCAGGGGGAGAGGTCTAAATTTAGAGGAAAAACCTCATGTAATTTATGGATGTCTCCAAAGTTGTAAGTAAGTAACTATAAGAATGTATCTATAAGAATGACGCCTTGTTGTTGTTATTATTATTGCTTTTATTGTAGTTTTGCAATTTATCAAATGAAAAGACAGAAAACATTAATTAATCAGAGCGATTGAACTTCATTTGACTTCAGCGAAGTGCACTTGTGTTCTACTTAATGATCATTAGCAGCATCATTATGAGCATAAGACATGATTGACTCGATTTGCTTGCAACAAATGGGCAGAGAGGGAAGACAGATAGCGGGACAGGCGGACAGACAGACGGACAACATGAAGTTGCTTTATTGTTTTAAGATTTGCTGTCCATCAATACTGAGAATACTTTTTGTTTTACTTATTTGTTATTATTTTCATTTTTGGTATTTTTTCTTCTTCTTTTGTTTTTTGTATATTCCTTTAAATGAATAAATAAATAACGGTTTTGGTGCATTGCGTGGTTTTGTGCAAAATTTTGCTTGATTTGCAGCATGCAAAGTCTTTGTTGTTACTGTTGTTGTTGTCGGTTTGGTTTAGTTAAGTTTATCGGCGACGGCAAATTCAAACAATGCTGATTCAAGCCAATTTCCAAGCCAAAGCCAACAAACAACAGAAAAATCCATCTGTCTGTCAGTCCCTCTGTCTGTCTGTCTGTTTGTCCCTCCATCAATCCCCTCTTTCTCTCCATCGCTCCGTCAGTTCAGTCAGTTAGCCAGCCATGCTATTAATGATAGTTTCTGTCATTGGCGGCGCAAATTTTACGTGTCACATTCCTTTTCGTTGTTGTTGTCTTTATTGTTGTTGTACTTTTCAAGCTGAAAATGCGAATTTTTCTTTTTTGCGATTTTTTTGTTTATTTTTTTTAAGACACTTTGACTTTTAAGGGCTAAAAATGTAAATGCCTTCTTACATGAGTGGAACGCACATTAACTTTGTTGTCCGTTCGTCTGTCCGTTTGTCAGTGGCGACGCCGGTAATGTGTATATGGCACGGTTGATGTTTGTAGCGAAAGGAGAGATGGAGGAGGCAACGTGGTTATTATTTGTCATTACATGACAACGACAACGACAATGACAACGAACAACAACAACATCAGCAGCATAGACAACCACCCACAAGCTAACAACAATAACAAACACACAGCAAGAAACAAATAGAAAGAAACATTAAGAGTGACCATTCTGCCTGTCTATCAGTCAGTGCAGCAGTAAGCAAGGAGTAAATGAGCGGTAATGAATGACTGACAGAGCGTGTGAGTGAATGAGTAAGCAAGTAAGCACATGTGTGTATGTGTTGGTGTGCGTGTGTGTGAGCGGCAATTCGCCAATTTCAATTTTTATTGTTCTATGCTACAAATGGCATTCCATTTTGTTGTTGTTGTTGCTATTATTGCTGTTGTTGTCTTAACTTTACTCTGGAATTGTTGACCCAACGCAGACAAATCGATAGAAATGCAAATGCAAAAAAAGAACAACAACAACAAAAGCATAAAAAATAGTAGCAAAAAAAAAAAGACCTCTGACCATTCCTTACAGTTGATAGGCTTGATTACAATTAATCGGCTTAGCCATGTTGTTGGCTGTAAGTGAACGCGTTCGCTAACACACACACACACACACGCACATGCTTTCTCAGTCAATCACTCACACACGGTCACTCTCACATGCACTTTGCCTTATGTTCGCCGTTTGCGCATATTGATTTGAAGTGTTGACCGTTTGAACGTGCTTCTTCTTCTTCATCGCCCACACATGTTCACTCATACTCACTCACTCACTCACTTACTCACTCTCCCTGGCTCTCTGTTGCACAGCTTTCAGTGCTGCATTGATCTTTGGCTCGCTTTTGTTGTTGCCAAACTTGAGCATGATTTGATTTTAGTCAGGGTTTCATGCTGATTTACTTATTTGCTCTTCTTCTTGTTGGCTAACGTTACTTTACACTATACACTTTTGACTTTTTAAGCATCTTTTTGTTTTGTTTAAGTATATTTTCCGACTTCTTTCAACGCAATTCTATGCAAATGACATTCGACGGCACATGTTGGCATGTCTTTTTATATCAAAACTCACACAGGACAACAGAAGAACAACAGGACAATTTAATAAACGAAAAATCTTAATTTTTGTTGTTTTTTTTTTCTTCTCTTCTTCATCAAATGTCGTCAAACTTTGTCCATAATCGTTACCGTCAATTGGTCCCCTTCGTCCAACAACGTCTTCTGCTTCTTCTTCTTTTTCTGCACAGCGTCATCATTGTCGTCGTCGTCGTCGACTTCTTCTTCTTCTTCTTATTCATTGGTACTATTGTTGCTATTGTTGTTGTTGTAATTTTGCTTTGCTTCGTTCATAACAATTTTTATCTGCCACTTTGATATGATTTTTTGGATGAAACAAAAGTCGCTTTTGCTTCTTCTCGCTCTTTGCTCACACTTAATATATAATGCTGTCTCTGTCGCACGCTCTTTTGGCTCTGCTGAGATTGTAGACAAAGGCGAAATTAACATTTTTATGTTTATTTGCTTTTATGTTTGAGCAAAAGTTTCACTCTAGGGTAGAAAATGTTCAAATGACTTTTGTTCTTTGCAATTTGAAAAAACAAAAAAAGAAAATACAAAATTTTACTTGTTCTTTTACATTAAATACGCTACATGCATTAACAGGCTTATTGCCTTTGATATGAACGACAAGGCCAAGACAATTGACAACATTGAAGAAAGTAATTCAATACAAAAGCAGTAAGGCCGATGTAGTCGAGTATACCCGACAATATAATGCCCTGCACGCACGGTAGGCGGTGCCATAGCCCAAATGTAAAAATAGACTTGTATATTTGGCATTGCCCATTTAAATATTGTTCAAAATATCAAGAAAATCTATAAAAAAAATTAGGAATGTATGAATAATTTTTGTTTAAGAGTCTTTGAGGGGCAACAATGAGGGAATGGGGTATTTTGTAAAATTTAGTTTTAAAGAGGTATATTTACAGAGCCTGCATACGAAGTCTCAAGGTCTTACCTATTATAGTTTACGGGATATAATAAGTTTAATATAACCACTTTATGATCTGCAGCCGAGCATCTTTAGTTCTCTCCCAAATTTCAAGTCGGAAGCTCTTGTAGTTTCCGAGAACCATTGGTGAGGACGAACAGACAGAAGGTCAGTCAGATAGAGAACGGATATGTCTCAATCCATTTAATATTTTGTCTTCCAGACCAAGAATGCAATCATACTTTCTAGGATCTCACTCGCCTCCTTCTTTCATTTAAATACTTCTGCTCTCAAAGTATTTAATAAACAAAGTCCGGTAATAAGGACACAAATTCCAATGTAGCGTATTGCATATGCAATATAGCCATGCCTTATTTTCCAGCCTTTCTTCTATTTATGTATGCCTTTGCTTGTTTTGCTTTTACTTTAATTGCGCTAAGGAGCGTATNATGCCTTATTTTCCAGCCTTTCTTCTATTTATTTATGCCTTTGCTTGTTTTGCTTTCACTTTAATTGCGCTAAGGAGCGTACTTCTTTAAGCAAACCAACCGAGGAATAGAAAAAAAAGATACTTTTTACTTATCATTGTAAGAGAATACTTTGATTTAAGTCAGTTTTAATTACCGTTTTACAAATATTTGCCGTAAACCTGATTAAACATGCTGCCAAGCAACAGTCATAGAGGAAGGACGCCAAAGGATATGTGTGCGCGAAAGAGAAAGCAAGAGAGGACGAGAGCCTTTAATTTGAACGCTCAATTAAACATTTCTTTCGCTGAATTTCGTTTTGTGCAAATTTACAAGAACCAAAACAACCAAAACAACAAAAACAACAAAACACAACACAAAGAAAACAAAGATACAAAAAACAAACAGAAAAGTTGTACGAAAATGTATCTATGAGGGGAAGGAGCAGGGGCAAAAGGGTTGCGTATTATTTGTCTTTGTTTTGTTGTTGTTGCAGCTTGTTTGTTACCCTATGACAACATAATTTTCACTATAATGTAATAAATGTCATACGACATCTTCTCTTCCTCTTCTTCTCCCCCCTCTTCTTCACTGTTTTTGCCCTTTCCATTGAGAATCTCAAGCAAAACGTACGTTCCTTTATTAGTCTAAACGACAAACTATATGACAAATATTTGTTATTGTCTCTGACGTTGTTGTTGTTGTTGTTGAAATTGAAACCAACCCCTTCTGTCAGCGCCCAAATGCAGGCAACATCCCCGTTGTATTATATAATAGACTCGATTACTCCGTCAGAGCCCATGGCATGCCCTTAACGGGGCAATTATAAAAATTTCATTACATCCCCTAATCAGCTTTTGAGTATATTTAAGCCCATGTATCGTAGCATTAAAGCCGATTCAGATACATTTTCGGTTTGGCAGTTACAACTTTATGGAATTCCATCTGTGCAGTTAAGACGCAAAAGCGGATTTCTTTTTTTTTCACTTGAAATGCATTAGTTGTACCGTTGAGTAACTTGTATCTTAAAGATACGAAAAAAATTTCGAGTTTTTAAACGTTGAAAAAGGAAGGAAAAAAAAAGCTAAATCAAACAAATTAAAGGTGTAAAAAATAACTCAAACGGAAGAACATTTATGCCAAGTGCATTTGGCTGTATCTATGTATCTGTAATGTTTGTGTATCTATCTATCTATGCATCTATGTATCTGTGCAAACATAAATGCATATTTGTGTTTATGCTTTGCAAGGCAAATGTTTAATCATCGACACACACACACTCACACACACACACACATATGAGCCCTTTTTGCTGCATGGCACAACACCTGCCGCCTAACCGCCGCACCCCTTTGCCCATCTCCCCCCTTTTGTATGCTCATGACCATCTTAAGCAGTTGAATGAATGCCGAATGCGCTTTTCTTGTTGTCATCATCATCATCATCGTCATCATCATTATCATCATCAACCAGAACAACAACAACATTGCTGTCATCGTCATTGACTTTGTTGTCGTCTTCGTCACTTGGTTTTGGTTGTCGACTCACTCGTCGTCGTCTTCATCATCGCCTTCGTCATCATCATCATCATCATCGACACAACTCAAGTAAAGTCAACTCAACTTGTTCGCTCAGATGTGCTGCGATTGCTTTGAGCCGTTTAGTTTAGTATGCCTTTGATCTTATTTGTGCCTACCGCTGTCCTCCTAACTCACTGAGCCCCCTCTACCTCCTTCCCCATCACCAACACAAGCAATGCTATCATCAACATACTATATGTACATTGCATCTTTCTTGCCTTTCATGGCATAAAAGTTATCCCAATACTAGCAATAACAACAACAACAGCGGCAGCAGCAACAGATACAACAACAACAACAAAGTCACAGCTACAAATACATTCATACAAGCGGAAGATGCTAAAAGGCCGCTGATGGTTTTCCTCTTCTTCATCTTTTCTTTAGATTTCATTTTTGTTTTTGTTTTATTATTATTATTTTGTTTTTGTTTTTTTGGTAGCGCGCGGGTGTTTTAACGCTTGAGGTAAGCAGCGCTGCCGTTGCTCTTTGAAGTACACAAATACAACAACAAAAACAGCAACAACAACTCATTGCCGCTTCTTCTTGATTTGTCCATGCCATCGAAGTTCGAACACATGCTAGCTGAAATTTAATTACGCCAACTGTAAATACTTTTAATGGCAATACCATCTATAGAGAGACTTACTTAACCAAAGATACATAAATCCGATGTTGTTGTAAGCGTAAGTTGTTGTTGTTGTGTAGTTCATTTTAATCATATGTCGCTTTAGCACAAGTGATCGCTTGGGCGCGGCAAAAACAACAAAAAAAGGATGAAATTTCCACGCTTTTCTAACGCTCTCTGAGGAAAGGTGATGAAGCGTGAAGCGCTAAATGGAATTGAGTGCACCTTAGGACGGCACTTGATGCTAACTTGGCAGTCAATCAGACAGCACAGACCTCCATCCCAGTCAGAGATACCAGAACTCCTTCCAAGACCTTCAACACAGAGCTCCAGTTCAAACCTTCAACCCATTCAGCTATCCTATCTCTCCATCTCAGACCTCCTTCGACGACATCTATGTCAGAGCTTCATCCCAGACCGCCAGATTACTCAGCTATGCCAAACCTCAGTTTCAGACCTCCTTCCAAGACCTTCATCCCAGATCTCCATACCAATCAGCTATCCCAGACCTCTTTCGAAGACCTCCAACCCAGTCAGTCTTCTCAGTAAGCCATCTCAGACCTCCAGCTTACTCAGCCATCCTATTTATCACAGGCCTCCAGCCAAGTCAGCCATCCAAGACCTCAGTTTGAGATCTCCTACGAAGACCTCCATCCCAGTCAGCTTTCCCAGACCTCCATCCGAGTAAGTCATCTCAGTAAGCCATCCCAGACCTCCTTCCAAGACCTTTATCTCAGCGCTCCAACCCAGTCAGTCTTCTCAGTAGNCCTCCTTCCAAGACCTTTATCTCAGCGCTCCAGCCCAGTCAGTCTTTTCAGTAGGCTTTTCCAGACCTCCAGCCCAGCCAGCATGTCAGCCGAAGTTAACAGAANGGCTTTCCCAGAACTCCAGCCCAGCCAGCTTGTCAGTCGAAGTTAACAGAGAGCACGCCCACTTTTGCGCCAATTGAAGTTGTCGGCATTTTTGTTTGTTTTATTGCCATGAAGCGTTTACTGCACGCGTACAAAACGGTTAAGTTGCAGTAGAAGAGTGAAAGAGAGGGAAAGAGGCAGCGTGCGACAAGGAGAGCATGAGCGGAGAAGCAAAACTTGAGGGAAAAAAGAAACGCTTTGAGCTTTGATGTTGTAGTACTTGTCGCTATTGTTGTTGGTCATGTTGCTCATATTGTTGCCAAACACACACACACAAATGCATAATTGGCGTCTCTTAACGTTGGCAACATGTCGCATTGTCACTCATACACATTACAGCTTCAACTTCTTCTTCGCCGCAACACTTTACGGTACTCAAAGACCTTTTCTTTTTATTGCTGTTGTTGTTTTTTTTTTTGCGTATAATTTGCACAAATTAGCAACTAAGTTAAGCACATGCCGCACATGCCGTGGCAGAGAGCGCGAGAGACCCTTTAAGCCTAATTGATGTGTGTTGTGTGTGCGGCATTTTTTGCTTTCATCTCTCAGCCACCGCAAAAGGTGTGACGACAACAACAACAACAACAATGACTCTTTGGCGTAATTGTCAGTTAAACTGTTCAAAGGTGTTAATGGTCGTTTGTCAAGTGTTGTTGTTGTTGTTGCCTTGATTAGTGGCGTTGGCTCGGAGGAACGGGGGGAGTTGTGTTGGGTTAACCAAAGAGCATGTCTTGTCAGCATTCCACACCCCAAAAAGCCAATCAATCTTTACATTGTTTTGACTTCTTTGTCAGTGTTAATTGAAAACATTTCAATTTGCTTGCGTTCATTATTAATAGTACGCTTGACCCATGGGTGCGAACGACTGATCGACAGACAGAATGATCGACCGACCGAGCATAGAACGTGGACCATTCTGGAATTGTAACAATTTGCTGCATGTGTGTGTGAGAAAAGGAAAGCATGACAAGAGTAACGAAACGAAATGAAATTAATTGAAATGAAATAAAAGAAGAAGAAGAACTCAGCCGACATGTGTTGATTGACGAATGATTTTTAACACTGAATACACCAAGAAAAGAAGAAGAAGAAGAACTTCTGACGCCGCCGGCGGCCGCAACATGTTGACGAAGCATCTCAATGTGTCATAAAATGTGATTAAAGCAAATGTTGCGACGTTGAAACTCCTATACATCTTTTTTTTTTTTTTTTTGATATCTGGAGCAAGTGCATGATGTTTATGCCAAGTGTATGTGTGTGTTGAGTGAAGTTCCATGTCACCTTGCCTTAGCATTGGGCATCCTTTTTTGACAAGCGCTGCCACTCAACTCATCAACTCGAACTCGCAAAGAAAAAAAAAACACAAAAAACAAGAAAAAGAATAAGCAANGAACTCGAAAAGAAAAAAAACACAAACAACAAGAAAAAGAAAAGCAAATCATCGTTTGGCTTCTNAAATCATCGTTTGCCTTCGCACTCACTCACACTCACAGAAAGTTGCACCTTGCTAAAGTTTTATTTTCGGAAATTGAAAACAACAACAAGCAGAAAGGGTAAAATAAAACGCGTGTGTGTGTGTGAGCGCCAAAAGGAGAAAGGCCGACAAACGCACATACACCACATCACTCACTCACACATACATTCACACATATGTATCATCGTGCATGCAGTCAAAGAGTCAGCGCTGAATGGCGGCGTCCGTCGTCATGCATTCTTCGTAATTAGTGCTCAAATGTTTTCCGCTATATTTTCACTTTTCCGCTTATTCGCTCACATGCATGTCGTCGTTGTTGTTATTGCTGTCGGCGGTCGACAGACGGCAGTTTCAGCAACAGATATTCGACTTGACTATTTTAATGCAATTTCGATTTCAATCAGTGCCTACTCACACACAAACACACCAACAGACAACAGAAAACAATAACAAAAAAGAAACTAAGCTCGCAGTCAATTTGTCAGTCCACAACTCGCATGCTCTTTAATGCCGTCGGCGCATTTTCGCCACTGCCGTTGCAACTCTGCATTTGTACAAAACAACAGCAACTCTGCAGCATGCCTGCCTAACTGACTGACTATCTCACGCCCTGACTGACTAAACTGACTGTTTGCTGCCCTGGGGCTCATTGCGCTATGCCGTGCACGCATGATTGAAAGCAACATGTGTTCGGAAATTATGCAAAATTGCCTTTTGCAAGACTTGACAACACACAGACACACACACACATGTGGTAGAGGAATGAGTGAGCGAGCGCACGCAAAAGAGACCAAAGGCAGAGAGCATGAGTATTGATGAGTAGTTGTTGTTGTGCCTACTACGATAGCCGCCTAGTGGGTGTAAGGGCTTCTGTGTGTGTAAGTGCAAAGGGTTGTGCATGTGTGTGTGTGCGTGTGAAGAAGAAGTAAAAATATTCGCACAAAGGCATTTATCAAGTGCTGTCAACAAATTTATTGTACAACAACATATCGCTTGACTAATCACGAGTTGTAAGCGACGGCCACGCGGCATTAGCGCTGTCAAAATACTCGCTTGCTGCTTGCTTGCTTGCGGGCGGAGCATGTCAGCGGCGGCCAAACACTTTGCGGCCAACAGCAAACAACAACAACAACAACAAACAAATTATAAATAACCAAAAAGCCGAAGAAGAAGCAGAAGCAGAAACTGTTAAACAAGCTAAATGATGAGCACCTTTTTCGAAGAGCAGATGTGCGTCAAAAAACTAATAAATCTGCATAATTAGCTAATAATGATGTATCTATGTATCTACATGCATATTTAAGTATGTATCTACAACAAATTTTTGACTGCATTGTTGCTACTTTGATTATTGTGGTTATATCATGTGTTTCTTTTTTTTTCATGTTTGTATTTGTATTTGTTTTATCACCTCGTAATGCTATACAAAAAATCAACTGATTGAGTAGATCGCAACGTTTGATTTGTTTATAAAAACAAAGTGAGCACAAACATTCTCACACACACACACAAACACATAAATGTATAGACACATAACGCTTAGCAGCACGAACATGGCGCCAGCATGGCCCATTTATGGGGCGGGACTCTTAAATTCAATGGACTAACAAGCAAAAACAACAAAGACCAAACAAAATGATTCCCTTAGCGTAGACTAATCAATGCGTTTGACCGAATTGTATCAAAATATTTGAGTTTATTTACAAAAAGCATGAAGAAAATATATAAACTCGTATTTCATAAGCAAAAAACAAACTTCAAAAAGGCGTCGATTGAAACGCTTCGACTTTCCCACTGTCTTCTTCTTCTGCCTGCCACTTCATTATCTTCCACTGCTTCCTCTTCTTCTGCTTAAGCTCCCTTTGCCCTCACTCGTTCTGCAGATTTTCGTGCAGCTGACAAAAAATTTTCCATTTTCATCAAAGTCATAAAAATGGCATTTATATTAGTATATGAAGGACCGCTCTGGCAAAGGATATATGGCCAGGCCATTATACAGTTTCGCAAACAGACATTTCGCCATTTTTATTGAACATATAAAATGTCGCCAAAATGACAAAGAAAACAACGGATAACGAAAAACAAAAGCAAAAGCAAAAATTTTCCGAAATTGCAAAAGAAGTCGTTGGCCATCTTCATAATAAAAGCGGATAAACGTTAATTTTTAATGTTTGTTGCGTTTATTGTCGATTTTTCGTACTCACTTTTATGCTCGCAACGAAACGAAACGCAACGCTAAAGAAGAATTAATGATTAATAGGACAATTTTACAACCGAGCATAAAAGGCATCACTTTGTTGCCCCTCACTCGACCAGGATTGTCAAAGTTATTGCTTGCAACAGTCGAGTGGACCGAGACCATGGCATGACGAGAGGCAAGNAGTGGACCGAGACCATGGCATGACGAGAGGCAGAAGCAGCAGCAGAGGAAGTTAAACTCGTTTCCAACGCTGCTGAAATGTTTATTGAAATGGAAAATCATAAAGTTGATCGTTAATGACATAATTCAATGAGATTGCTGACAGCACAAATGCAAAAAAAAAAACAAAAATATGCCGTGCCGTGCTGAGCTGTGAGAATTTCAATACAGTGAAAACTCAGGAATTACAATTCTCGAGTGTTTATAATGATCGGAATTTAGAATCCGAAAATGAGAATCTTCTTCATTCCCATTTGAATGTGTTATATTCTTCAATAGTACAGTAGAACCTCCAGATCCAAACAATTAGCTGCAGACAATGTCCAAATTATAAAATTCTTTGGATTAAGGGACGTGTATAAATTACGAGAGGTTTTCTCAAGAAATCTCACCAAAAGGAGAAATCTCTTGGTGGGATTTGATAAGATTTCGCTGGAACTTCTGACATTAGTGTCATATATGAATAACTGAAATTATCTGATCAACGTGTATCCTGATTATTTAAGTTCAGCAACAAGACTTTCGGGAATCCAATTCTTATTGACCGTCTACATCACTGAAGTAGTTACTGTACAACATTTCAACTCAATCGGTCCTGGAGCTTCGAAAATCTTATGATGAGACAGTCAGTCAGACAATCAATGGTAGACATACATATATATTTGGAAATGCTGNCTGGAGCTTCGAAAATCTTATGATGAGACAGTCAGTCAGACAATCAATGGTAGACATACATATGTATATATTTGGAAATTCTGTTTTACGAGCTTCTACTGTACTTCCATGCTGCGACAAAAGTGAATCCGTTGAATGCTCTGTTTTTGAGTTAAAGTCAAAGTGGGAAAACTTTCGACACGCAACAAAAAGACATTCCTTAATAGCAAATACTTTTCTAGACCAACGACAATGCTCATTGAAGCAACAACAACAACAACAAACATGACAGAACGCATATTTTTGTGAGTTTAGTCAAAATTCAGCGATGCCCGAAGAAAATTTGAGGAATTTTCAAAAATATGCGCTGGAAATGCACAAAAAGGCGGCAAGTGGGCGTGACACGAAGCTAATATTAGCACAGCGAAGTCGCACATTGACTGCGACGCATCCTTTGACATGTGCCCAAGAAACAAACAACAACTATTTTCATTGCTCGGAAAAGTATATATTACACATGAAAATGTCAACAAAAAATAAGCGCAGAAAATACTTAAATAAATAAAAATAAAGCGTGCTTAATTTTGATGTCATTTTATTAATGAAGTCATGAAGTATTTTTTGTTGTTTTCTGCTGGCAAAAAGGACAAAGACATGTTGTTGTTGAGCATGCGCAACGTGACACGGCGTTGAGTTGGGGATGAGGCATGAAGACATTTAATGCATTCGTTCTTGACTCAGCATGATCCAGAAGGGTCTCAGTTACTCACGCACTCACTCACTGTATGATGACTTACAGTGGCACACGTCTGAGCATTAAATGACGCGCCAGATGGAGGCCAAATACGCACGTGGGCGTGTGTTGCCAGAGGAGTAGCAGGAGGAGTTGATGGCGATGGTGATGGTGGTGGAGTTGGAGTTGGCATGAGGGACGCTTCGGTGGTTGGGCATTCTTTTTTTCTGCTTCATGCATGCGTTTCCAGCAGCAAATGTCGTAAATATTTTATTGCGTTTTTATCGCTCAGCAACAACAACAACAACACACACACACAGGCACAGCATTGGGCAACAGGAGAAAATCATCAACAGCAGCCAAAGCAACAACAACAACAATTGCCTTTTTGCGTCTTGCAATCGACAATCATGTTGTTTTTTTTCTTGCTTTGCCTTTCGACTTGGTCTGCGCTGCTGTTGTTCTTATTGTTGTTGTTGTTGTTGTTGCTGTTGCTGCTGTGTTTGTTGCCGCTGCGATAATTTCGTCTTAATTTGGACTCGTTCGTTCCACGCTTTAAGTAAATAAACGCTAAGGTTGCAACCACAACGCAGCGTAAGCAACATAAATGAGTCGCTGCCGCTGTTCTTCCCGCCGCCGCTGTTCTTCCCGCTGCCGACACCGCTGCTTAGCACAATCGCCACAAAAGTAGCGCATTTCTGCTCTGCTTCTTCTTCTTCATCTACTTGCTACTTCATTCATATATATTTATATTTTTTGTTGTTGTTTTGTTTTTGTTGTTTTTGCTTTTTCCGTTTCATAAAATTTTTGCCGGGCGCTCTTCATGGGTGGCAAAGCGTTATGCGTTTTGCATGGGCGTGCGCGGGGGTTGGTGCGGGCACATGTCGTGCGACGGAGTGCAAAGCAACAACAGCAACAACAACAGCAATTGTCGCTGAGCTTTGCTTATTTTGTTGTTGTTTTTTCTTAATTTGTTCGTTTACTCATTAAAAGCTGCGTAGATTTTTTATCTCTCTTGTGTGTGTGTGTGTTGGTGTAATGAAAAAGGTTTTTTGTTGTTTTTTTTCTAACGTAACGAACAATTTTTATTGTCTTCGCAAATCCCGTGCACAATTTTTATGAGCGAGCATAAAAATGCGTTCCTTTTTAACCATTTTTTCGACTCTCCTGGGGCACATTTCGTCTGCTGTCGTTCGCTGCTGTTGCTGTCACAGCTACTGTTGTGGCTACTGGCACGGCACGGCATGGCATGACTGGCTCGTGGGTGGGGGGCTTGGTGGTGCCTTATGACAATGCTGGTGTACGTTTACAATGTTTGTCGACGCTTGATGCTGAAATTGATGACCATAATCTTTGCCACCGCCAAAGCAGTTAGTAACGATGATGCTGTCGCCGGCGCTGCTCATATTACAAGCGTTGTTTGGCAATGCAATGTTTTTCTTACAAACAATTTGCGCTGCAATGCGAAATTGTTGTCATTCTCCCCTCTTGTCTGTCATTCAGTCAGTGTTGGGCACCACCCACCGACCGCCCGTCCGCCCGTCTGCCCGGCCATACGACAATCTTTGTAAAGCATTACTCATCTGACATGTTTACCGCTATTCGGCAAATGAATGCCGGCTATAAAAAAAAAGCAGTATCAGAAGCGTGCAGATGTGTGAATGTGTTGGTGTGTGTTAGCGTCGGAGCATATTTTATACTTAAACGTGTTAAATCGTTCCACAGCATACATCAGCATTTATGGCGCTCCTTCTGCCACACTTTTTTCATATTTTATATTTGGATTTATCAAATAACGGGGTGGCTATATTGCGAAGGCGGTAGTCGCCGCACACACAAACAAACACACATNAATAACGGGGTGGCTATATTGCGAAGGCGGTAGTCGCACGCACACACAAACACACCATCACTCACACACATTGCCGGCTTACTGCGTTTGGCATTTGTTGTTTGTGCGGTTTGGAAACTTTGCCGTTTCGCCTTCTCGTCTTAGCACTGTTCCACTTCCATTGTTCTGCCATCTGCCATTAGAAATGCTGCCGCAAGACTGTGCAGAGAGAGAGAGAGAGAGCGCAGTGCAATTGCACGAGTGCATGATCAACGTCCTCTTCTCACCGCCGCAGCTGCTTTGCCTTGTCGTTGTCTTTGTAATTGATACGCATTCGCACGATTAAGACAGACTTCGTTCGACTTCGGCAATTTGCAGTAGGCTTTGCATTGTTTGTGTAATTGACGACGGCGGATAAATTATGTGACAGCTCGTTTCGCTCGCATTGGCAAAATGAACATATCAAAGTTGCATTGATTGAAGCGATTCAAATGTAATGTTGATCGTCGTTGCTGCTGCTCGTCGTTTGGTCAGTCGTGTTGATGCCGTCCCGCGGGCAATGCACGCACACTTATAAAGTAAGGCGAGTAGCGCAGCTGTTGTTGTTTATTTTTTTGTGGTGCAACAAATGAGGCTCATAAAAAGAATCACAACTGAAAAATCATAAAATGCAAAAAGATCATAAAACTTAAACGGTTTTTTTTTTTAGTTCTTAAGCAGTTGCAGCAACGCAGCGGCAACGGCCATGAAAATGCCACAAGTCGATTTGCCCGCCACTTTGCACTCCCACTTACTGTGCTCTGTTGTGCAGTGTACTGTAATGTAGTTTAGTGTATGGCATATGCAATTGCACTTGTGTAGGCTGCATTAACACACACACACACACACGCACAGACATAGAAATGCATTTAACTTAACGAAAATTTGATGAATATCTTTGACTAAACTCATCATCAGCGTAGACTTCATGGCCGACAGAAGGAAAATATCCATCAACGAATGAATGTTTTAGTGAACTGTTTATGGTTATTGAGAAACGCAATGCACACACACACACACACACACACACACATGCACATGCACATGCTCAAAAACAATTTCCCGTTAGGCTTTTATACTAAAAGCGCTGCAATTGCAATTACTCTGTTGCCCTCCCTCTGTCTATCACCCACTCTGTTGCTTTGGTCGTCCGTTCGTCCGTTCGGCTGTTGTGGGCCGCCTGGGCGTTCGTTGAGGGTTTGATTAAGACGACGGCTAATTGTATTTCCTCTTTGGCATAATCGTTTGTCAAAAGGATTATGTCTGCACTGAGCTTCCTTCCAAATGCTCTTTGTGCTCGCACGCTGTGGTCGATTCACTTATGTAATGCCTTGTAAGTGCATATGTCATTCCACNTTTGTGCTCGCACGCTGTGGTCGATTCACTTACGTAATGCCTTGTAAGTGCATGTGTCATTCCACTTCCATTGCCATTTCCATTCCATTTCGTTTCGTTTGTAATTCTCGTTGACTTCGATTTCGATTTCTGCTTAACGTTTTTTAACAACTCTTTTAGGGTTTTTGTTGTTGTTGTTGTTGGTTGATGAGGCGTGTTGCAAATTGTTCATGAGGCTTAAGTCCGTCTGTCTTATGTCTGCCAACGTCAAAACGTTGCTTTTTCTTCTTCAAAGCCAGACAAAGACAAAAAATTACAAATAATTTAATCAAAAGCCAAAAATTACGTTTAAATAAGACATAAAACAGCGGGAGCGAAATAGATAAAGATTCAACAACACAACAACAACAACAATTCAATTCATTTCAATTCGATTTGTCGAAACATAAACAAAATTGAATTAACAAATTGCGCGAATTGCAAATTTATAAGGCAGCACAATTTTGAGGTTAGGAAATGCTAAGAAAAATATAAAAAAAACTTCTTCCTTTATTAAAATTATAATTTAACATGAAGTGAATGGAATAGTAATGACAAGAGGGGGCCTTGGGGGCGGGGTAGGCATCTTTTGCGCTCGTTATTCATGCCACAATTTACGATACACTTAAATTTTATTAGAATTTAAGATTTCCTGAATCGAAAGCGAAAGAAATTTTGTGCATTTTGTTGTTGTTTTTGTAATATTTGAGGAGTTATTTATAACTCCGCCAATTGATTACTAAAACAGCAACAACAACAAAAACAAAGGGAAAAAATAGAAACAATCTTGGCGCGGTTTATCTCTATNAACAGCAACAACAACAAAAACAAAGGGAAAAATAGAAACAATCTTGGCGCGGCTTATCTCTATTGAATTGAATGATTTGT
>JXPM01004778.1:1272-14540 GCA_001014415.1 Phortica variegata | reverse complement strand
TTTTATTTTATTTCGCTTTTTTTGAAAAATGTCCTTGTCCTTGTTTCCACTTTACTTTGCATTTCGACATATTCAACAGCAGCAACAACAACAGCAGCAATAATGCCGACAACAACACTACGCATAACTGCACGAACTTTGGCACAACTTGTGCAGCGCCCTCTGGAACCGCATTGACAAAGTTTTCGCCTGCCGGAGCAGCAAATGTGATCTATGGTTTTATTTTTTTTCTCCCACTGCTGCTTCTTCTTTTTGTTTTTAGTTTAATATAACAACAGCGCTGTTAGTTTGCAGTAGCAGTGCGGCAAGCTAATGCAACCGCACGTACACACACACACACACACACACACACACACACACACATACATACACACGCAACGCCCGTTAGGCAACATGCAAGCGACAACATAACCTAAGTAAAAATCCCAAACCCAAGCAAACCACATTTACACTCCTCTCACTCTGTCGTCTCTGTCGCCAAAAATGAAACCGAAACGAAATGAAACGTAGTAAAATGAAACACAACGCAACTCAATGCAATGCAATGCAAACGAACCAAGGCTCTGTCGAAAACTTTGTCTTTGTCGATGACTCGATGGCTGAGCTGAGCTGTGCTGTGCCATAGTGAGATGAAGTGAGATGAAGTGAGTTGAAGTGAGTTGCACTGAGCTGAGGTTGAGCCATGCTGTGTGTTGAGCTGCTAAGGCGACGGCAGCGACGGCGGCCTCTGTCATTGTCTTTGTTCTCTTTGCCATGAAACACACGCATGCCTTCACTCACTCTTTCCCTTTTTTCACATGCTGTAAGCGCTATGTATGCCTGTTTGTATATGCAGACGTAAGGCTTGAAAGTAATTTTGCAGGTCTTTATGTTACCACAAGTTTTTACTGCACTTCGTGAACTCGAAGCGTGTCGCAATGCGTTGCGTCTGTGCATTTTGCCATGCAAAAGCTTTCTTGGCTTAGTTTTTTTTTTTCCCCCCACTTTTTTGTGGTCTGGAGCTGCTGTAGAAATCAGAGTTTATGAATTTACGGTGCACATGTGTGTGTGTGTGCGAGTGAACATGACACCCATGTATGCCTTACACTACAAGGCAACAGCAAAGCCACTTTGTGAGTGCTAAAACAAGGCAATGTTTTATGTGCAACGCATACAGGATTTGTCACCTACATTGGCAAAGACTTTTGGCAATTTAACTTGAAACGCATCGACAAAACTTTATGGACTTTTGCTGCTAAGAAAAACGAAAAAAAGAACAACTGACAAGCAGCAAAGCACAACAAGTATGCTGCACTGACGGTCACATCAACGACGAGGACGACAAGAGCAACTTAGCGTAAAATAGTAAGCAGGAAAGAGATAGCAAAAGTGCGAGAAAGTCGCAGAAAATTTGCAACACCTGGTGAAAGTTTTTAATTATATTAGAAAAGTGAAAGAAAACTGCAAAGCGTTGCGAGGCCAAAAGCAACCAAGTGTAAAGTTCAACGAAGGCGCGCAGGACGCAGGACGCAGGAGAAAGGACACAGAGCAGAGGACGTAGAATGTGGCACGACAATAAAGGACAAAGTATACTTTTGCGGGAGTAATTGACACGAATTGATGGGTTTCAATGTCAAAGGCGCAAAGTTTCATTCATTTGCTGTTCGTCTGTCTGTCCCTTCGTCCAGCAAAATGGCGGCGACGGCGGCGGCGTTAAAATTAAAGTTTATTTGTCACAAATGTTGATGCGTTGATGTGAGGTGAACAACAACAACAACAACAACAAGAGCAATAAGAGCAACAATAACAACAAAAAGTTGAATACTTTTGTTTAATGAAAAACAACAAAAACAACAAAGCAAAAGCAACAAAAAGAAAGTACTTGTCACACGTTCCGTTCCTCTGACCACGCCCTCTCCTCTCCCTGCCTCCTTTGGCCTTCTCTTCAACTCGTCTTATGTCTGATTTAATTGGCGTCTGTTGGAAAATTTTAACACGACTTTAATTGATGTAATTTTATCGATTCAATTAAACGTTGCAACGTTTCTTTGCTTTCCTCTGCTTTGCTCAGATCATCATCATCATCATTATCATCAAAGCAACAAAGACAGGAAATGACATCAAGCGGAAGCGGAAGTTAACCAACACACCCGAACGAACGTCTCTTCNTTTTGTTTTTTTTTTTTTTGTTGTATTGAAAGGCAAAGCAAAGCAAAATGACAATGACGACGACGATGTTGTTGTTGTTGCTGTTGTTGCTGTTGCTGCGTAGCGAATGAAAATGCTCGAAGGCAAAAATGCTGTTTGCAAATAACTTTTGCGGTTTCATTGCTGTTTAACAATTGATTTCAAATAAATCGTTCAACAGCGTCCCGGCAAACAATCAACGAGCCAACAGAGCAAACAAACAAACAAACAAACAAACAAATAAATAAATGAAGAAGACAACAACGACAACAACAACAACGATGAAGTATGTAAGCATTTATATATATGAATGAATGAATGAATATACATTCAGTCAACGCTACAAAGTCGTCGTCTCCAATGCAAAAAACAATTAATTACGAATAGAATGTTGACTTCAATAACGTTTGAGTTAAGCATCATGCCAGGACACACACACACACACATAGCAGCATCAAATTGTGGATCAACGTGCTTGCACTTGGTCTTGTTTCAGGTCCCAGGGACCGTCATGTGCAGACAATAAACAAATTCGTAGCCTTTAATGCCAATAATGATAAACAAATTCAATGGTTACATTGTTGCATGCATGACGACCGACTGAGGCAAGCAAACTCGGCACATGCAACCAACTTCGGCAACCAAATCAAACTCAAAAGCTTTGCTGAGGATGTGGCAGACAACGCACGTTGCACAAAAGTTGTGGGCGACTGTGCAGGAGAGGAGATAAGTCNCGTTGCACAAAAGTTGTGGGCGACTGTGCAGGAGAGGAGATGAGTGGAGTGGAGTGGAGTAGAGTAGGTATCGAAACAAGGCATAAGCCTTGACTAAAATTAAAGCTTAACAAAGCAAAACAATGCAAAGCCTGAGACATGATTCACAGACAGCATGACGATTGACTGATGGACAGTTGGACAGCATGACGGTCTGACTGGCTGAGCAAGTGTATGTGTAACAAACCAAGCCAAAACTCGCTGAGCCTTTGAATTCAACTCAACTGAAGTGAAGTGAATTGAATTGAAGTAAATGACAACAAAACTGTTGCCCAAACTCTACACTGTCGATTTAATTTAATCACACACTCAATACAAATACAATGGGGCAACCATTGTCTGTAACCCCTCACTCCCCCGTCCACTTCTTACGTGCCGTTTTTTTCCCCTGCTTCGATTTGTGCCCCATTTCAATCTTATGCGTGTTGTCGTTATTTGCTGGCTGCCAAAGTATTTGACAATGCAAGCGTCACAACAACAACGCCGTTGAATGAAACATTGCATGAATGAGTAGCGACAGCCTAAAGGACCTGAAGTATTGGTCGGCCGAAAAACCCCAAGCTCAACTTAACTCAACTCAACTCACTATCCATCAGTCAGTCTGTCGGTCTGTCAAACACCATCATCATCGTCATCATCATCATGCCTGAATTTTTGTAACAATTGTAACGCTTCTCTGCTGCTTCTTCTTCTACACTCTTATAGCACTTAGAGCAGCAGGAGCAACAGCAAACGTTACGTAACGCTTTTCTACTCATAGAAGAGTATTTCAGCAATTTTCCAATTGAAATGATTAAACAATTTGCATTCCACTTGAAAATTGCGTTCAAATAACAACGGCAATGACAAACACACACAACAACAATCACAAGCACATATAGATACAAAAACAAAAACAACAATAACAACAACTTAACAATAGTCAACAACAACAACAAAACATTTTCATAGCTTTTGAGTAATGCTTTGAGTTAAGCACTTTCAATCGTAAACTGATAGAAGTCTCTCGCTGTTTGTCCTCTCTTATATTAAGTCCTCTGTTAGTTCTACGCTAAAATTATAGCAGAACGTTTAATTTATTGTTATTATTTCTATTTTTTTTTCTATATTGTAAAGGATTCTGTTGTAAGGCAAATCAGTGCGCGTCGACTGTTGAATTACTTTTGATTATAAATTAAACAATTACCGTCGACTCGACTGGAGTTGAGTCGAGTCGAGTCGAGTTGTGTTGTGTTGAGTACTTGTAGTCCAGTCCAGCTTGGCTTATCGCCATCGCCATCACCATCATCGCGCTCTCGAGCACATTTGTTATTCAAGGGCGTGTCAGCACAAATCAGGAATGGGGCATGAACAACGAGCGTTGTAAGTGTGCGGTGAGTGCGCATTTGTTGCAACAAATTAAACAAAACTCAACAACAGCAACAACAACAACGATTTGAACATGAATTGCCTAACAGTTGTTCGTCGTTGGTCGATAGGGAATGGACACAGGCACAGAGTTGGGCTCAGCAATACAAAACTCATATTTAGGGTGTACACGACGCAGGACAATTGGGCACTTGGGCATTTTTTGACAATTGTATTGAATAAAGAAGTGCTCAAGACCTTAAACTACGAAAAAAAAAGTGACTACAAAGTAAACTATTTCTCTTAAAGTATTATTCATAAATTACGTGAGATTTTCTTCAGGAATTTTAGACCCCTTGCCCCTTTTAGTAAGTTTTGTAGAGTTTTCTACGAAAATCTTCAAAGATTTTACTTAAAATTTTGCAGTAATTAATAAATTGTTGGCCTAAAAAGACGACATTAGATTTTCAATGATCCCCCCAGCCCCTTGATGAGTTTTTGCTTAATCCCCTTGCCCCAATTTTAACTCATATAATTAATATATGTCCCTTTAGTTTTTCTAGCTAGATTTCTACATCACAAGTGTAGCTTTAATGCTTTCAAATAACATTCTGTTCATTTCATGGGTCTGACAGAACTAACCAACTGCCCAAGTGCACTGCAACATGAACACCCCAATTGTAAAAATTACTCTGTAGACACTATGGGCAGCAGCATTTTAGCTGAAGTTGTTATTGTGCTTGTGCTTGTTGTTATTGTTTTTTGGGGCATTTGCTTGTGCTTGTTTGCATGCGTGCGTCAACAAAGTCTCGAGTGAGCTGAAAGTCCAAAATTGCAAGTGGTCAAAGCAAAGCGCAAGCACGAAGTTAGGCTAGTCTAAGGCCACAAGAAGATGTGTTGGCAGGTGTGTGTGTGAGTGTGTGTGTGTGTGTGTGTGTTGGTTGGCTGGCTAGACCAGACAGGCTGCAAACTTTTGTGCAATGATCAAAAAGTGTTGCGTCAGCATTTGTTGCCGCCAGAAGCAGAAGGCAAAGCAAAAGCAACGGCGATTTATTTACACTTGAATTTTTGAACAAGTGTATAAATTTTCACGAAAACTAAAAAGGCAGACAGACCAACTAACCAATAAACAGACAGACAGATGGCCAAACAGACAGACAGACAGCCAGCCAGCCAGCCAAGCAAGCAAGCACAAGCAGTCAGACGAGACTAGTTGGCTCTGACTGTGATGAAGAAGAAGTAGCAGTAGTAGCAGATGAAGGCAGCTCCATTGGGCGTTACTTGCCTTTGTGGATATATAATTAAAAACCATTTGAACAAGGTAAACAAATCAACCAACAGCGAAACTTGCTTTTGATTGTATTTGTGTCCAAAGGTGGCGCTTCAAACATCAAACTTCTGCCAAATGATTGCAAAATTTTTGTGTTGCGTAAGCATTTTCAATACACCGAAAAATAGTCATGCATAAATTGATGCCATTTGCGAATTGTGCGAACAAATTTTGTGTAAACAAACACTTCAACTTTATATGGTATTGCAAATAGCAAAAACGTATGCAAAGTCATCAACAATAACATTGAGTGACTTTTGTGTCGTTGCGAAAGACATCATCATTGTAGGATTATTGGAGAAAAATCGAACTGCAGTTGTGTGTGTGTGTGTGTGTGCGATTTTATGCAATAATCTGCTTTCACATAATACGTTCGCTCACATGAACGCTCGCTCGTTCGTTCGCTAACTTGCATACACACTCGAACGGCTCAGAGAGAGAGAGAGAGAGAGAGAAATGCATGTCAAGCGGATTTCCGGCACTGAACCACAAATGCAGCTGTCGCCAATGCCAACGCCAACGCCAATGCCGAAATAGCAGAAGCATCACTGCCGGAACCACTAGAAGTGCTAAAGCACATGGACAGAGAGACAGACGGACAGCTAGAGAGTTAGACAGACAGACAGATAGACAGACAAGCGAAATGAAACGTTTTCGAAGCAAATTCATTGAAACGCATATTAAAATTAACGGGAAATATGCTTTAAATTACAACAACAACAACAACACTGACAATGACAACAACAACAACAACAATGTCAGTAAAAGCAATAATGGCGTTGACGATAAAAAAAAAAACCAAAAAAGCAACAACAACAACAAATGATGTTGACTACTACTGACCCAGTGGAGAAGTTGGCAGCAACAGCAAACAGTCATAAACAGATACACTCACACACACACACATAGATGTCGTGAACATTGTAGAAATATGTATTATAAGCTAAGCGCATATCAAGGCATGTGGCAGAGGAGGAAGGAGAAGGAGAGCAGGCGAGGCGAGGCGACGAAGAAGGAAGCTTGAGCAACAACAGATTAAGCGTGGCACTGCGACGCGTTTTGATGCCGGAAACCAACACACAATGACTCACTGACTGACTGACTAACTGACTGACTTTCTAACTGTGGTTTCCAACTGTATGAGTATCTCAATGTANGTGCATGTGTGTGTGTGTGTGTGTGTGAGTGCATGTAAGTATGTTGATATTACGCCATTTGTCTGTCTGTCCGTCTGTCTGTCGCTGGCAGTCTTTGTTTTTATGCGACTAAGCGTGTTTGTGCGCATACAGACGCCATTTTAATATGGCACAAACACACACACAGATACACATATGGCATGTATGTACATAGATACATACATATATACATTCTAATAACTACAATAGCGTTGAGCGCTAACAAAAGAGCAGCAACAACAACAACAACAACAACAACAACAACAACCAACTATTAACTTGCGTCTGCTGTTGTTTTCGTTGTTGTTGTTGTTGTTGTTGTTATTGTTGTTTGGCAAAGCTTTTCACATAGGCCAGACGCGTTGTTCTTTGCTACCAACATCATTATTATCATCATCATGATGATGATCATAATGCCACAGCACTTTTGCGACCTCACATCGTGCTTTGTTTGCTGAGCGTCAGTAATAAAATGTTGCAAACAATTGTTAGCCAGCCGGACGGACAGAGAGACAGACAGCCAGCCAGCGAGCGAGACATAAGCGTTAATATGAGCGCTCATGCTTTTTTCATAACGCCGCTTTACTGTGCAAATAAAATAATAGTTGCTAATGCGAACGTGAAACGCAAACTAATACGCAACGAGCGACCGACGGCTTAACTAATGCCCTGAGTAGACATGAGACCAGTCACCCACCCAGCCAACCGCAATGTCCCTTTTATAAGATTAAATGCATGAATGGCCAAACAAGAAATTAAATTGTTAAAAAAGAAGAAGAAGAACCTTCAGCAGTTGAAAAATGCGCACAATTTTTTATTTTTTTTTTTTTGCAAGCAGAAGAAGAAGTTAAAAAATAGCTTGTACCTTATTAAAGATTCATTTGTACGCTTCAGTGGACTTCAACACACGACATAACGGTACATGAATCTAAGTCAAAGACAGTGCGAGGGAGAGATAAGCACAACAACAAATTTTTTTAAAATAAATTATTAAAGTAAAAGTAAACAAATTTGCATATTATTTGAAAAAAAAAAAAAAGAAAAAAGGATTTCACGCCACAAAGCAAATCAAGGCGTCTATTATGCGCACCTTGGCCAACACACACACACACACACACAGATAAGCATAAAAATGAGTTATTGCACATGTATGTATGTATGTATCGTTGCTCAAAGCTGAGTAAAACACTTGATTTTATCAACAAAGGTTCTCAGAAACATAGCGATTGCAAACAAAAAAGAAAAGTGAAAAAAAGTATAGCATACAATTAGGGGTAAGTGAAAATAATACAGAAAATGAGTGGCAAAAGTTCTTCTTCTTCAGTTACTTTGATAAAGCAACCAAAAAATGTACGGGTTAATAAGCAGTCAACGTCGAAGTTGCTTGTGTTGTTGTGGCTGGGCTGGGTTGGAGGAGCGGTCGTCAGAGAATGTGCTCAGCAAACTTTATTAAAACTCTTGAATTAAATGAATTAGTCAACCATACTGCAAGCAGCAGCAAAGATTTGAAAGCGCTAAGGCGCGAGACGCTTGTGTATGGGGGAGGCGTGGGTGTGTTGAAGAAGGCGTTGGCAAAAATCTCGGACCCTTGAGCTTGAATTGCTGTAGGCGGGTGAGGGGAAAAAAACAATTTTCATAAGCAAAAGGCGTAATAAGCGTAGAAATAAAGTCAAGAACGGCGCGCAAGTGCTAAGAAATCCTTAGAGTCCAGTGGGTTGGACCCGTGGTCTCTCTGTGTGGAATAAAATGAAGGCAGGCAGGTTTTTGGAAATGAAAAAGGCGAAAAAGCGCTCCATTAAAAATATTAGTTGGTTAGGGAGGATGGTTGGACAGACGTATAGGCAGCCAGGCAGGCACTGGAAACTTGCAAAGAATTTTCGGGCAGCAGCAAAACTTTGTAACTGATTTGTTCCCTTAACATTTTTTATGTTTTCTTATTTTGTTTTTTTTTTTTTTTTCCATTTTTCTTAATTTTAATTTAATCTAGAGCAGCAAGGATTCAGGCCGGGCAAAGCTGCTGCTGTCGTCTGGCTCTACTATGACTATGACTATGACTAGGGGGTGGGGGGTTGGCAAACAACAACAACAAAACAACAAGCAGAAAAAAGGCCAAGAATTTGTTAATAATTACGAACATTGCTGCAAAAATCCACTTAGTTTTGCTTTTGCCAAAAGTACTTGCTTACTTGTACTTGTAATAGAGTTGGGTGATATTTTCTCCCAAGAAAGTTGGTCAACGCCTACGATGCGTTGGCTCTCTCTCTCTCTCTCTCTCTGGTGCTCTGGCCATTGGTGACAAAACTCGGCACGATTGCTTTGCCAGTTTCTAAATCTTTTTGACCAGCGAACGAGCGAACGAATGCCGGCGCCAGTGAACAGCAGCACGAAAGCCAAGCCAAAGCCGGACATGAGACTATGAAAAAGAAACTTAACTCTAAAAAGGGTCTCTGAAAACTAAAATTGAATCTTGATTATGTGCGAAAGAACGTTGGTTGGAACTTATTTGTAGAACGTTAGCGGTAGAGGGCGCTTTTTTGCAGCAGCAAAAAGNTTGATTATGTGCGAAAGAACGTTGGTTGGAACGTTGAAATGTAAGGAAACTTATTTGTAGAACGTTAGCAGTAGAGGGCGCTTTTTTGCAGCAGCAAAAAGTTGTGCAACGAGCAAATGTATGCTTTTGTGAACAAAAACTCAAAAACTTGGCAAATATTCACTAACTATCTTACTTACTCTCACTCACTCACTCACTCACTCACTCACTCATTCTCTTTGGTCATTCTCCACCCACAACTCTTAGCTATTTGTCTTATCGTAATGTCGCTGTATAACGAACGCTCACAAAAGAAGTATTTTACAAGTATTTACTCTTCATTAAAAACTCTACGCTATTTAAATAACTATTGGTTGTGTAAATTGCAAATAGAATCAAATTTCTATTATTCAAGTGCCTCAAATACATATAACAAAAGACAATATATCAACAACTCCTCTTCATTCATACACATCTTCAGTCCAAGCCAACAACAAAAACAATATTCATTGCCTAGAAATCAATTTCCTATGTACATACATACATATACACAAATAGACATATAATTGTGTGTGTTTTGTGCGTGTTTGTGTGTGTGTGTAAATGAATTCAAGATAAATATTAATATTTACATTTGATTTATTAGTTTGATACTCTTTTACATTGAAAAACATTCATGCCAAAAAAAAACTCTCTTTCATAAATGTTTTTAAATTATGCAAAAATATGAAAAATACTCATGCCACTCAACACACAAAAAACAACAACAACAACAACATAAAAAGTATGGAAATTCTGTCAGTTGTACTAATTGCAAAATTCGACATGCATATTTATAGGCTGACAGACACACACACACACACACACAGAGACACTGCCTGTTGCCGAAAGAGTTGCTTAACTACATGCTAACTGAACAAAAGATACGTAGATACTAACGTATCTGACAGTAGGCAGTTTGCTTTGTTCGGACTAATCAAGAGTAGCAAAGTGCTAACAAAAAAAAAAAAAAAAAAAAAAAAAAAAAAAAAAAATAGTAAAAGGCAGCAGAAGCGGCAGTAACAGAAGCAGAAGGCTTTTGGGTTATATGCAAATTAGAAATTAATAGCACGACACATAAATTAGCAGGTTCATCGTTTTTATCAACACGCACTTCAACTCAATGCCACAAAATTATGATAAATGATATGCCGCATTGTACGCACACACACACACTCAAGAAGAGCAAGCAAAATGAAGCCACAACGTTGCGCGCACATCCTTTTCCTGTTTCTGGCGCACAAAAACTTTTCGAGTTGAGGAAATGTAATATATACNCAAAATGAAGCCACAACGTTGCGCGCACATCCTTTTCCTGTTTCTGGCGCACAAAAACTTTTCGATTTGAGGAAATGTAATATATACATTTCTGTTTCTGAGTTTTTTTCCCTCCCTTTTTTCTTACTCACTCAGAGTTCTTGCTTTACTGCCTAAAATCAGTGAACTAAAACTTGTGCAGTGTGTTACAATGTAGAATTTTGGCAGTGGCACCCAAACGTCAATGGTCACCAATAGACAAGTCTTTGGTCTATGGAGAATTGCCGCGCGCTGAGCAATAAAAAAAGGAAATACATGACAAAACCAGTCAAGAATTGCAGGCGAGAGTGGTCGATTTTGAAATGCCCTGTACGTTCACATTCAATCGAAACAGATTTCATTTCCATTCAATCCAATTTTCATCTCTCTAGACCAATTGGTTCCAGAGCTATAATGTTTTTCTAGTTTGACTTTATGTTTGATTTAATCTTGTTGCATTTTATACCAATAGTTTTTTTCTTATAGGATACATATATGGCTCTTGAGTTATTAATGAATAACAAAATCGAGCTGCGTAAGAATTTTAGTTCTATCTTTTATAATTTTCGAGATCTAGGCGTTTATACAGATGGATAGATAGACAAATCGATTTCTTTTTCGATATTGATCAAGAATATACATACTTTGTATAGTCGGAGCTGTCTCCTTATGGCTGTTCCATGCAAAACTAATATACCCTATTGTACCATAATCTACAGGGTACAAAAAAAAACCAAACTATTTCCAAATTGAATGCCATGGCGCGCGCCCGACAGGAAGAGCATATCATAAAATATTGATATTTTGCCCGCGTTGATTTTCTACAGAATCATGTCGAAAATGCACACACACACAGATAGATAGAACCGGACCTGAGTAGCAACAGTACTGAACCGTAGTCTATACATTATTTTTTTATTTTTGCCAAAACCAAAGTTCTGTCGAGTTTTGTCGTTTCATATAGAAAGAAGTTGAAGTTGAGGGGGCAAAAAAAAAATATATATATATAAAAAAAATTAACAACAAGAACAACAAATGAAAATCGCGTTACTGACGCCACAGCTTTGCGCGCCGAAAATTATACACACACACACAAACACACACTCAGACACAGAGAGACACCAAAAAATAAGCGAATATATTGTGAAATCATCTCATTTCGACAACATTTCCGGCAACTAAACCATGTTAAGAATGAAAAATGAACTTTCAAAGGATATACGCCATGGCACAGCAGCAACGCATACCATGGAGAAGGAGTAGGAGAAGGAGACGTCGGACGTATGCGCCCAAGAGAGGAAGCACATAAGCAGAAAATCTATAATATGACACAAAAATGAAAAGCGAATGACAAGGGTTACCAAAAGCTGCCAATGCTCCCAACTAACCGAAACGAAGCCGCCGTGCACGGACCAAACAGCGCAACAACGTTCATGAGCACGCTTTGTGATGTATGTATGTATGTATGTATGTATCTGTGTGTATTTGTGGCTTTGGCTGTAAAATAGTTGCGGGTTGCGATAACTCCCAACATTCGATGGCATCCGGTTGTTGTATGAGACGGCGTATAGAGCAGCAGCAGCAGATATGCCGGGAGGCCTGCGGTATGCATGCTTGAGATATGCGAACTATTACAAATTGATTTCAGAACGTTGTATTATTGTTGTTGTTATTGTTGTTGTGCCGTTTGTCAGTTTTGTGGCAATACTAGTCAAAAGGGTGCGCAGTGGGGGGCTTTAAGGAAAAGAATGTAGACAAAAGTCAATGCAAAAATTACTTTGCATAAAACAAGAATTCACAAAATGCAATTTTGTAAGTTAAATTTAAAATATAATAATAATCCTCTGACTGGCATTTCTGTCAGTAACCTATCAATATGGCATTAAAATAAAAACAAAGACACAGTTGAAGTTTTTTTTCTCTTTTTTTTTTTTTGTATTCCCAAAGGAATGTTTATTTGATAATTGGATTGGCCATGAATACGACCGCAGAGCAAAAAGAATCCTTTAAGCTAATGTACGAGGGTAGAAAATTTTATATATGTAAGTAGATAAGAAGATACCAAGAAGATAAGCAGATATCCAATAAGTTCCAACCGCCAGCCACATTGATTGTTTAGAAGAACTATCTATTTAGCTGAGACTAAAACCAATTAAATGTTAAAGACTTATCCGCAAAATACATCTGAGTATGAGTTCACTATATTTCCAATTAGGATTTATGATATATGGCAAAAAATAAATACAAAAAATATTTTTAAAATACGATTTATTCTATACAAAATCATACAAATGCTGATAGTGTTTTCTAAATTATATAACATGAGTCAAATATTTTTTTTTTCTTTTCAAATGCATAAATAACTAAAGTTAAAAAAAAATTTGCATATTCGCTTCAATCAGTTTTTGTAAATATACTTTTTTTGTATTATTTTTTATGGCGGTTCATTTTTTAGGAAAAAAAAAAATAATTTTATGTATTTTGCAAAAGAACTCTTTTTACGAATCGTAAAATTTATTACACTAACATAAAGTTCATAAAGATATATAAATTGTTCATATGTTATATACAATATATTACAATTGTCAAAAAAACAAAAAAAAACAAAAAAC
>JXPM01004772.1:0-28061 GCA_001014415.1 Phortica variegata | reverse complement strand
AATAATATGATTAAAATGTTTCACTATAAATTGAGCAATCTTTTAATATGATCTACAGACGGTCAATATATAGTACAATATCAAATATATATTGACGGAAATATTGATCGTCTTGGGACAGCCCAATATGCACAACGACATTGGCGCCAAAAAGCGTAGCGTCGTTTATGTTGGTTCGAAGAAGAATCCTTACAAGTTTGAATTTCAGTTAATACAAACGTTTTTCTGATGTGATTCTGTGTAAGTTAATAAATCGTTGCAATTCAGAAACAAAGTAAAAATTAAAAGAATATCATAAATAATAATAATAAATTAATACGTACACATAAAATTCAGCTTTGGTTATATTATGTAAATATAAATTTAATAAAAAAATCGTTGAAAATCTTAAAAAAACAACGGAAGCGAATTTTTGTACACTCCCATTGTTTATTTACACAAATTTCAGTTATGGATTTTCAAATACTCCTATACATTTGTATTAAAAAAAAATAATAAAAAAGTAGATAAAACGCATTTATTGAAAATACTGTAAAGCGGTATGTTTATGTATATTTCTCATCTGCTTGAATATAAATTAGAATATCAAATACAATTTTTTATTTAAATCAAGTTCTAATATATATATGTATATATCTATGAATGTATATCTGCATGTGTATATGTAAGTAATTTCATAAGCGCAATACTTGTCTCGCAATTTATATTTGTAATATAGTTTGCAATATTAATTTTTATTCTTTACTCACTTAACAATGCCGAAATCGAAACAACATTGCATTTAATAATATCAATAAACGCATGCATTAAACATTATGTTTTTAAGAGTTCCCATTTTAGTTAATCAATTAACCAAATTCATTTCCCATTGTTTTTGTGTTTTATGTTTTTTTGATTTTGGTATTTACAATTAAAAATAAACATTAGTATTACAAATAATTATGTATGTGGAATATTAATAAAAAATAACTTAGAATCTTCGGTATTTTATACGCGACACGCTTTCACATCTCTTCGTTTTCTTTCTGCTTTTATAACTTTTAGCTATGACAAAACAACAATAAAACGGAAAATAATTTGTGAAAAAATTACAAATTATAATAAATTGATTTTTGCTTCTTTTTTTTTTTGTTAAACATAATATTAATTATAATTAATAATCAATATACACAGCTACAGCATAATTATAAACAAATTACAATATTTAGTGACAAAAAGAATCAAAATAATAATAAATCACATTGCACAGTTGCTGGCGAATGCTCATAACAAGAACAACAACGAATCAACTAAATTCGACTAAATTATTAAAAAAAAAAATATATATGACAATTGCAACTAAAATTTAACATCATCGAGTAACAATTAAACAGTAAAGAAACGTTAATAAGCTTTAATAATGATCAATGGCCCTTTTCCCTTTAACAACCACGCACACACACACGCTCGCACACTCGCACACACATCCACCAACAACAATAGCAACACTTATGTTATCGTACAAAGTTTCTTTAGATCGTTATCAGCCTCGTCTACTTCCAGATTTAAATTGGCACTTGGCAATGTGCGACCCTCGATGTTGGGCAAATACGGCTCATAATCGAGACCCTGTCGCTCATAGAACAATAAATATGCAGCGCTAGGATCGATATTTGGCTTGTTTGATATCTCACGACATGAACTGTCATTGTAACAGTACCAGGAGCCGCTCGAGTTTGCCGCATAGGAAATATAATGGCCGCCATTCAGCATACCGGAATGTGACTGTATTTATGTGAAGAATAGTTATTTAAAGTAATAAGATATATGTATGGATACGCACCACTACCGCGTACAGTTTGTACTTGGGATCAAATTCATCTTCACCTGATTTCAGTTTGTGCTGATGATAATCTTCAAACTCGCCATCGACAATTGGCGTCTTTGTTAAACTCGTCGAAATCAAACGTTGACGTTTCGCTGAGTTTGTTGATTTGGGACGCATGCCAACTGGCGTTGCATCGCCAGCTTCCTTTGTCTGCTTACTGTTGGTATTTGATGCTATCGGCATGGGTTCACTTTCCACATTGCTTTCCAATATAGACATTTCAATATCACCCTCACTACATGCTGATGATAATTCTTCAACTTCGGCAAGTTGTGCCGACAATTGTTGCTGCTGTTCCAGCTCTTTAAGTTCGAGCAACTCTTTGTGCCGCAAAATAGTCTCTTGTGGCACTGAAGCCAAGTAAGGTGTCGGATCAAAGTTATCAAATGGAAAGTGTACAACTTTCTGTGATTTTACCCATTTGCCATTGACGCAATTAAAGCGCTTAAGATGCACAATCTGAAAAGTGTAAAGACGCGATAAAATAATAAATTATTTCGCTCGGCATGAGTATGAGTAATTGCTTACCAGTATCGGTGGCAACTTCCAAATTTGTAGTTTCTTTGTGGCTGGTTTCTTGCCTTTGCAGTAACCACAGTGATACCATTGCTCGAGTTTCTCCTCGGATGTAAAAGCGCGCAGACAATGATTCAAATCGACAGGCTCGATCTGTTCACGTCGACTGCTCGCAATTGTCTCGTGATCAACGGACAGCTGCAAATGTGAAGATTAGATTAGCTGCTGTTTACATAAAACTTCAGGCAATACATACCCGTTCTAACGTGCTCTGATAGCGTAAATGCAGCGCTGTTGGATCCCAGTCAATGGCGATCGTAAAGTCTTCAAAGTATTTTGTTGTTGGCGTATAGGATTGCGAAGACAAATATTCTGGCGGTTTTTTCGATTCCAGATTTGGTAGTGACGAGAATTTTGTTGCCATTTTCGGCGTTGATGAATTGCCTGGAATTTTAAATGATTTTAATTTAAGTTTTCAATAACTTTCAAATAATGCTTACTGGCGATATGATTACTGGGCACGAGCGCACCTTGGAGTACAAAGTCATTATTGCAGGGTATTTCGCAGCCGCGGCAGAAGTTCGACCATGGACAAAGCGCACAGGTCAGACCATCGCTCTTAACAGCGCGCAACGTAAATGGAAAATCATAGCCGAGACTATCATCGCTGTGGTGCAACACAAAGAAGGTTTTTTATTTGTTTAATTTTAGAAATCTTTACAAATAACACTTACCAATCGGCTGCATGATTCGCCTGCTCTGTGGTTGCTGGCAAGGGACTCAGCAGTCGACTAACTTGCAACCAAACTGCACAATACAAATCCTTATGCGTGCCGCCCTCACAATTTGGTATGAGCAGCGGCACACCAAACAGACTCGGTCGTGTCTTGTGATACGACAAAAAGTAACTGTCATGTCGCGTGATCTTGCGATGCACGGCAATCAGATACTTGCCCGCTTTGTATTGTTGTGAAGGCACACGTGAAAATATGCCGCTGCTTGTTTGATTAGCGCTCGAACTTTCTGGCTGTGAGACAATCTGGTTAAAGCTATTATCCTCCAAAATGTCATCATTATCAATGCTTGTCGTCGTTGTTGTCGTTGTATTTGTTGCATTTGTTGTCTCATTGATGTTGTTGGTCAGCATTACTTGCGATGTTGGCGTACATGCAATGGGATCTGGCGGTATCGGCTCAACAATTGAGCTTTCCATAGAATTTTCACCCGAATGATTGGTATATGATGACGAGCACGTGTTGCTCTCCGTGTGCAACAGTTTTGTTGATGAGACACGTTTTTGTGTGCCATTTACGAACGTGTTTTCCGGGCTGCGACTCAAATTCGGTGATTGCTGTTTATACATATATTTTTTTTGAGTTTGCAAATTCAATGAGATGTGTAAATTAGATTAGATTAGCTTGTTATAAGCAAATACATTTTTTTTTGCAATTGTTTTTTCTTTTTAGTGGGTATTATAAGCTATTGAGAAACGCGTGTAGGAATCACTCTTAAAACCAATAAGTAAAATTAACTATTTCAAAAGCTACGAAAAAATTTACAGAAAACGTCAATATATGCTTCTAAAAGGTGTTTCTACGTACTAAGTTAACTAAAGGCGTGTGTTTTGGGTCCGTTGGACATTAGCTCAACAATATACAAAATTAATAATTTTTAAAATTTTGGTTTACATATTTCAACTGCGCTAGTAAAATAGTTGCTAATATGTAAATTAAAGAAGCAAATTTCAACTTAGAAAATAACAGCAAAAATTTACATGTAATAAGCCAAATATTTATAAAAAAAAAAATAACAACAAAAATATGTATGAATGAGCTTAGATTAGTAGAGAGCAAAAGAGAGAGAGTAGGTGAAAGTGAGAAAAGTAAACAATACCAAAACCACGCAGAGTATAATAGAAGGCAATTTGGCAACATATTAACATAGTTGTATTTAATATTTAGATAAGTGGTAATTGAAACTCTTTGTGTCTTTTAAATACCGTTCAGCGGTTGTTGTGAGTTAATTTCACCTCATCATTTGATTGAAAACAACAAAACCTAATACAAAAAACAACAACAATGATATGAATCCAAAGCGCAGCCCCTTATTTGTTTGCTTGTTTTTGATTCTTTTTTTTTTTTTTTTATTTTTTGGTTTTTGTTTTTTGTGTCACGCCCCTAAACTGATGTATGCTAACAATTATATGGAAGAAGTACATATTTTTTTTTGACTTTGTCTCAGTATGATGTAGTTATCTAATATTAAATACGTTTATGTTACGTGTCTAGTAGCCATACCTTGAAGCACAACAGATTCTGGGGCATGCACATTGTGTTTCCAAAGCACCGCCTTACCTTCGCAGCGACCTGATCATCGGTATCGTCTTCGTCATCATCGTCGTCGTCGTTATTATGATTCTGATTGTGTTTATGGCTGTGACTGTGTAAATGATTGCTTTGTTGGTGTTGATTGGCGGCGTTGGCTGAGGCAGCGGCGCCAATGCCATTACACATGGCGTATTGTTGCCCGTGTAATGGCGCCTCATCGAGCAATGATGATTCAAGTGATTTAATATTACCGAAAGATGTTTTCGGTGTTTGTGTTTGCAAAGTGCTTAGCGAGGTTAACGAATCTTGTGTAGTAATTAAAGCTAAAAAAAGAAAAGTTGTAATTAAAACGACATTCAATTTGTGTGTGTAATTGTTTGAGATTTATGGCGCTTACCCGAACTACGCTGAATATCTTTCAGTCCCTTCTCGATATGCATGCTTAGTGTTGAGTTTGAACGTGAACGTTCACCGCACTCCTCGGGTAATTGATAGACGAACAAGTCCTTGGCGCTGGCAGCGCTGATTTTATCCTCATCGGCCAGTATTTGCCTTATCTGAGAATTCCAAATTTCGCAAGCGAGCATAAAGTTTGGATTAAGATAGCAAAGTGTTGCGAGTTTTCTTTTTAAATCTATGTATTTGGCCTCGGAATTAAGGCGAAGGCCGTATTTGGTGGGCACAGTGCCATCAAGTAGTATAACTAATAGAAAAACGAGCAATAAATTAATATAATTGGTTGTAATAACTACAACTAAGGCTTACCCAAAACTTCAAAGTAAACAAAATTCTCCACCGGCAGCGGCAAACTTAGCAAGCTGAATGGATCAAAGCGTACCGACTCATGGCCACAGCCTAGGCAACTCACTTTCGATTTAAGTTGTCCGTAAAAGAGATCGATAACAATTGACTGATTCCGAGCATGATGTTGTGCCCATGCCTCGGCAGCGACTATCTTGTCTGGCCGGCCATTTGAGTCCTTCAGTTCGCTGTATGGCTTTTCAGTAACACGGTTCAGATCTTCATGCAGCGCATCGAGAAACCATTCAAGCAATTCTTGTGAATCATGCTGACCGCCGCCTGCGAATTGTGGCGCATGTTTGGTCACACAGAAGCGTAGTTTTAGTGGCGCCACTGAACGCGTTGTCGCCGTCCAGACTTCTTTGAGCAGCTCAGCGTAACGCGTTGCTAGTTGGCCACGCGTACCCAGCTTGTTTAAGGGATTCAGCTCGAATTGATGCATATTGCGATGAAAGTATTGCGCCAATGGTTGTGTATTGAACATGACTTGCAATGCAGCGTTCATGAAACACGTATTACCCAAATTGTGCAGCCCAGTGGCACCCGGCGCATGCACCGACATGATGGAGGAACGTGTTAAACGACGATCGCCCGTAGTCGAGTTTTGATTAAGTGTCAAAGATCCTAATTCTTCCGGCCAGGTTAGGTCTTTATTCCGTATTTCGAGCAACAATTGATCATTGTCTTTGATGAGTAGCTCCTTAAGTGACATTGTCTCCTCTTCAAGCAGTATGGCACTGTTATCCAGTGAACCGATTGGTATATGCCACAAACGAATGTCTTCGATACGCAGACGTAATTGATCGCAGAGGAATTCGCCAATTTGGCGCACAGTTGCCAATCGACTGAAAGCGGCGGTGTAGGCGAGGTAACGTTTCGGTGGTTGTAGGACACTACTAGCCGATATGGCGGCATAGCCACCACCGGACGCGATCACTCCATAACCGCCGGATACAGCACCCCAACTGTTCACATTGGCACCCGTTTGCTGCTGCGTTTGATGCAGCAAAATGCGCAGATTAAGCGGATATAATTCGAGCTCAACTTCGGTTGAATTTGGCGGTTGTATAACCTATAAAAAAATATTACATAAAAATAGGCGCTTTACATTTTATGTTTGTCAAATACCCACTTGTCTTGGCAAAGGCAGATTATCGCCGTACCAACGATTTAGAGCCTTCCACAGAGATTTCGGCACCAGTTCAAAGTCATGATTTTGCACGAGTGGCGTATCACGTTTCAAATGGCCACCTTCACCGGTTAGTGTACGAACGTTCTTATAAGGATTGGGCGTTATAAGGCTGGTGTTGTCTATAGGACCTGGTCGCTGACCACAATGTCGACCCGTTGAAATACCACTGCTTGCCGAACCCAACGAATAATTATCCGTTGCTGTTGCGGCAGCGACATCGCCCACGGAATCGAGTGAATTTGAATTGAAACTCTCATCACAAACTAAAGCCTCATCGACGCCGGCATTGCCGACATTTGAGCTGCGCTGACTGGATGTGTGCTTACAGAATTCACAATTGGTACTCGTATTCTGTGTATATTGCATCCATGATAGCCACCAGTCGCGTGATATTAAATACCAAAACTGTCCGACACGATATTGACGCTTCTCCTCACGTTTCAGCCAACCACGCACTGTGAGATGAAACAAATATTGCAAATGAAGTCTTCGAGTCTACAAAATTCACGCATACTCACCAACATCGTACTCCATGTGGCGACACTGCGGCCACAGGCCAAATACGATATGGCACAGTTCGTAGATTAAATCCAAAAATGGCTGCATTAGTTTCAAGTTGCATTCAACGTTCCACAGCATAAAATCTTCCGCTGTGATCGAAACATTATCACGTGTTAAGGATTCGTGGCGACTTTTGGTTGCGCCATCAATCTGTGAGTTGCATTTGCGCTTTGCGAACTCCAGTAGATCGGTGATGACATCCTGTTTGTCCAGATCCTTATACAGATTAGCATTGCGATTTTCCTTGGCGACAAACAGCAGCACATTGATCATTTGCATGGTTTCTTCGTGATTAAGCATGCTATCACGATCGACATCAAAGATTTTAAAGCAAACTAAAAATAACAAATGTTTTAAAACTTTGAAAATTTATATTGCTTGGCATTGTTACTCACAGCGTGTGCGTTCAACACCTGGACCACGACATGCAGCGCTCACGCCACAACACAACTCTTTGAAGTCAATATGCCCATCACGATTCTCATCGAATGCATTGAAGAGACCCATCAGCGCATTCTTCGGTATGGGCGGACTTATCAGTGGGCCTAGAAACTGGAAATCGATCTGATTGTTTGGCGAAGTATTTTTCAGACGCCAAAACTCTTTCTCCAAATCACCAATATCTTTTTCCTCCAGATGCGTCACACCGGCCAAGCTCTGATAGAAGGTTGGCGTTTCTAACTCTGAGGTTAAGCTAACACAATTATCAGAGAGAAGCCACTTGGAGAGCACAGTTGAACTGCGATGGCGTTTAATCCATTCTTGAAACTGCTCGAAATTGACACGTTCAATGCCGTGGGCAAACAATGAGCCTGCCTCAAAAGCAGGCAAATTGTATGTGCGCACATAGTCTGACTTATTGATGTATGTGCCGGCATCGTTGCAATAAAGATTCCACAAAAAGCTGAAAATAACATTGTGTTGACAATATTGTTAGCATTTAATAAATATGCTTGTAATGCTTACCGTGTTTTCTCGTCTTCGGTGCCGCGTGTGATCAAGACTAAGCCACAGAGTAGATCTTTAAAGTTTATGCCACGCGTTGTGCCACCGCAGGCGGCATACAGCAGATCGGTGACATTTGCTGGCACACCTTCGCACAACACGTCCTGCTGAAAAGCATTTCGACTGAGAAAGAGACGCCCAACGCCGGCGCTCTTTTTAAAGGCATCTTTAAGGCGGCGCAACTCGGCCTCCGAGACTGTAAAGTAAGACAAGAATATTTAAATATCACATGTAGTTATGTAAAAATTAAACAAACAAAAAAGTTTAAAGAAAAAAACCACCATGACTCATGTAAAAAGCTGATGCGTGTTGCTGACTTGGTCATGATGGCGCTTAAGGTGTGAACGCAATCAATTATCAATCAATTAATGGCCGGCAATCATAAAGCGACAGTGAGTGAAACCTTCGCTTGGGTCTCGAAGAATGCATAATAATCGCATTAATTGCGGCTATTTTGAGCTTCACGTGACGCGTCGTTTGGCATGCGCTTATAAAGGATTTAAGCACGTTGTTGAGCTTAGGGAATTTTCCGTAATTTGAATTAATGGCGTCGGGAGCTTATCAGCAACTTGCAATTGCCCGACATATTTTACGCGGGTGGGGAGTATAAGACAATAAAACAAAAAGCATTGCTGACCAATGAAATGCGGCAGCAAATAACAACAACAACAACCAACAACAATAATAATTGTCTTACAGTCAGTGCACTGACAAACGGCGTCCAACTACCAGAGAGCGAGAGCAAAATCAACCTGCGTTTTTTCTATTGTGACGTCACTACGACCACAGCGACAACGACGACGACGATTGTGGAAGAAAAGTGCTAAGGCGTAATAACAAAGCAATCAAAGGCAAGTTAAGTTAAGCTGCCTGCTATCTTGAAGTAGTTCATAATCAAAATGACGTCGATAGTCGACAAGTGACTGATATTTATAAGCCCAATAGAAAATTAGGCAATGAAACAATGGAGTTTTAAAAGTTATAGTTGAGAATCGATAAAGCGTAATTACACCTGCAGTTGTTGCTGTTATAGCTATAACCTGCTTGACCCATTTTCAAAAAGATAGACAGACAGGCACATACTCACTTACATACATGAATCGAAGAAGGTCATCTATGATTATTGGTAACTTACCGCGCTTCAGTGCTTCATCGTAACTAATGCAGGATTGTTTGGATTCCTTTGCGCCCATGTCTTTGTCGTCGACGTCGCCGCCACCCCCACCCAAAAGTTTACAACTACTTCTGCTGCTTCGTGCACTTGCTGTTTATCGCCGTCGTCGTTGATTTCTTTCATACGGTTTCAAGGTTTGTACATAGTTCTTTTTTAATTTATATTCTCTGCTTTGCAATTTTCTTAATTTTATTAATTAGTTTATTTATTTTAATTATTTATTTATTTATCAAATTGACCAACATCCCACAGATTCTCAGAACGCGACGCTCAGTCAGCCGCTCGAAATTTACTCGATTTTATTCGGTTTTAGCGAGAAAGAGCCAAATTTGATCAAATGTGTCAAATTAAAGAAGAAGAACGGAAAAATAATTAGCTTTTCTTTGAGAAACAAGACATACAGCCATTGAATACACCGCGACGTATGCCTAACCAATACTTCACTTGCGGTTCACAACAGAGTCATAAAATAAGAAGAAGATGAAAGAATTGTTGGCATGATGAATATTAAAATGACTCAATATGCGTTGTATTTGAAGCGAACATACGCGACGATAGCTTTTCAAATGTAGCTGGTCTTCTTCTTCCTTATGTTACGACACAACTGACACGGTCAGCGTTCTCTTATGTGCTGTGCACCCCAAGGCAACATAGGCAGTGCCATTTAAAGGGCGACGGTTTGGTAGGTAACTGGCGCGAACTTTCAAAAAAAGAAATGTTCCAAGAATTATTAAAACCCATGCGGATATAGAACCCATACGAACATCAGCGTGCAACCCAGACGCTATTAGTCAGAGGAGTTCATATATTAACAATGACTACTGCCAAAGCTATAAGTAAGCTAGAACAAGTAAAAAAAATGAAAATAATGGAAAATAATACAAGAAAGAACTTGCTAGCATAATGATAACATGCAATTGTACGGTCATTTGGTTATTTAATTGTGAGTGGGGCCTCCAAAACGACGGTTTGTTGTGGGAATCCAATTTTCGTGTCAAAAGAAAATGAATTGTGTTTCTTTAGCGAAGAAGAAGCATGAAAGTCCAGAAAAAATTGGCAGGCTCTATGTTCCCTTCATGTCACAGGAGATAACAAGCAACTCAAACTTGTAACTTTCTTCGCACACCAGCTGCGTTTACTGAGCAATTGTCCGGCTGTGTTTCGTTGACTTAACGAGTGACAAAAGGTGCGTGCCCATGCTTAATTATGTCCAACTAGAAACCACAACTCTTCTGGTTATTTGCTGCCAAGATTCTCTTTACTTATTTGGCGCAAGAGGTCGCCAAGATGGCACTTCAGTAACATTGTAACGTATTTGCTAGTGAAGTATATTGAGACTTGAGGCATTATAATGCTAAGCATGTTCGTAGCAGGGGTTTGGTTTTTCTCAAATTTAAGTGCAAATATTTATTGTTTTAATATTATGCAACACGTAAGGAAATAATATTATGTTTACCAATATTGTTTCATAATTATTTGCTAAATGTATCAGGCAACTGTCCTAAACTTGAGACAGTGCAATGTGAAAATACAAAGTCTGTTTCGGAGCTAAAGTTTTCTCACTCATTGTGTGAAGTCAGTAGAAAGAGTAAGATGAAGTTTTGTCAACATTCAAAATTCATTCATCATATAGTCAAAAATCAAATATTAAAATGGCTTTCAATACTTGAAAAAGAAAAGAGTTTTCCGGTTCGGCTTAGAATCGAGTGCACTTGAAAAGCACTCGAAACTCCAACGTGGATATTGCAGAGGAAGAAAAGGCTGAAGTACTTAGCACAAAATACATATTTGTTGTTGCATTACCTTGGTGAGAAGCAAGGGCAACAATTATAAGCCAAAGATAGCCCGAGGGTATGCTTAGGTTGGCGAGGGAGCGGAGAAAAAGAATAAAGTGCATTATATTCGTGACGACANAAGGAGCGGAGAAGAAGAATAAAGTGCATTATATTCGTGACAACGTTTTTTTCGATTGAGTGATTTTTGTTATTTTTCATTTTTGAAAAATTCTTATGTTAAGATTATTTTTGGAATAAAAAAAAAAATCCTGTAAGTAATTTCAATTTTAAAGGCATGGAAATCTGTGCTCCGTTGGACTTGTTGAACTGTGTAATTGTTTGTTCAAGGCAAGCTCGTTGATAAAGCAGTCAATTGTGTTTGGCCAAGTTGTGCGAAACAAGACTGCAGACGCCTCAGCAACTTGATTGTAGTGCGTCACCTCTCATCATAGCCTCTTGTCTCGTTCAAGCTGTGTGGCTGCGAGCTTGTCTCCGCTGTTTTGCACACTGATTTGTCTGCCATAATGAAGCTGAAAATTACATTGTAATAATAATATTTAAAAGCTCATTAGGTCAGCAAATTACGCTGAGCGAAAACAAAAGCATGTACATGGGCAAAAGGACTAAGCAGAACATGCCACCAACTTATGCTGACAAGTAACTTTACTCATGCTTTTTTCAATTTCTATTTTTTCTGCATTGCACACGGAAAAAGTAACTAAAAGGTTAATTGGCTTATAAGCAGCTGATTTTCTTCAAGTATCTTTTGTTAAGTGATTTGCAGTAATTGCAAGACAATCGTTACGCAACAAAAACCTAATGAGCTTAAATCGTTGCTTCGCTTCAGTTTCTGCAACAATTGTCTCCCTTTTTCTTTTAGTCGAAGAAATATTTAACGTCAAGTTCATGTGCTTTACTTGGAAATTTAAGTTTCTCTATGGGACATGCATTTTGAATGAAGTTTGACTTGGAAAAATCTGTCAAAAATGTGTTGTATAACATATCAGGTAAATTAGACATGCTTCGTTTCAGAGTATAGGAACTTTTGTTGAGTTTTTTTTTTCATAATTTTTGCGATTTTGGAAGTTTAGAGAACTTCAACTATAAAGAAACCTCTTTAAGCAGAATAAGAGAACTTCAACTTTAAAGAAACCTCTTTAAGGAGAGTTATTCAACTATAAAGAAACCTCTTTAAGGAGAATTAGAGAACTTTAACTATAAAGAAACCTATTTAAGCTCATTTGGAGAACTTCAACTATAAAGAAACCTTTTTAAGCAGAATATTAAAAAGACAACAAACTTCATAACAGATCGGTAAAGAAGGTTTTATATTCATTATATTGCCACAGATAAGCTAATTCGAGAGTTAATACTTTTATATATCTTCAAAAGGTTTTGAACATATTTTCGAATATAGAATATGAAAATAATTTTGCAAAAATTCAACCATAACAAAAACCATAAACAAAATAAAAAAAAAAAATTTCAATTGTAATAAACAAAATAATTTACAAAATTTTGATCATCAAATGTCCATCTATGCCATGTGCACTAGCCCAAGTCGAAGTCCAAGCGAATGACACTTTTGGCATTTTGTCATATAAAACTCATTAGCCAATAATGTCAAGCTGGTCTTTTCATTAATTAAAGGCACAGTGCTGTGCAAGGATTTGTTGTAATACACACAGATACATAAGTAGATACAAAAGCATTTGCATGTGTCTGTGTATGTGCAAATATGCTTACATGCCACATGGCACTTGACGCTTGCCACATGCGACAAATGGAATATGCTAAGGCAGCAATAATAGAAATTCTTACAAATGACAATTTTCTGAATTTTATTTGTCACTGTGTGTGTGTGTGTGTGTGTGATTGTCTCAGTGTAATTTAATAAACTTGCATAACATTTTATAAGCAAATGTGACAAGAAAAATTTGTTTGTTTTTGACATTTAAAAAAATCATTACTCAAAGTCAAATGCAGCGCTGACATGCAATAACAAATGTATCTCATTACATGCGCTGACCGATAATAATGAACAAAGTGTTTCCAAGTGTGTTGCAACTGACTTAATTAGTAAATTTGTTAATGCAACCGAAGTGAATTTTGCTGAATGCGATAATTATGGCACCTTAACACGTACACGCACACGCACACGCACACACACATACTCACATATAACCGCCAGTTGCATTTGCACAATGTATCTGTGGCCTTCGTTATGTTCATGTCTTGTACCGAGCACATGTGCCTGACGGAATCAAGTTACTCGCTGTGTATATGTGTGTAAAATGAGCGCATTAAATAATTAAGTGCCTAATTAAATTAGTATTAACCACATAAGCATGCATTCGAACTTGAATTCGCATCTGTAACAGTTCACTTCGTCGTTCAGCCATTCCGGCCAATGGCTATTGTAGCTATTGCTGCCTTACATACAAATGAACGGTAATCACTTGTATTTAACCAACGTAACCAACTCACAACTGTATATATAGTCGATAGTCTATCTACGCTTGATGTTCATTCATTGACTTCATTTGAAAATTAGTTGGATTTTGCGCTTTTTGGCATCATATGTATGCGCATCACGTTCAATGCCACTGTTGTTGTAATGAAAATCAGATAAATTGTAATAAAATGAATATAAAATTTCACTATTGCTAATTTGGTATATCGAAATTAGTTATGCATGTGTGTGTGTGTGTGTGACTTTTCCGGGTTTCATTGGCGCAACATAATTGAATTAAATGGTTTGCCTTCTTACTACTTTGTTGTTTTCGGCAAGTTTTGGTAAGTTTCTTTTGTGTTCTTTGACGGCCTGCAGCCGAGTTGAGCCAAGTTAATCAAACTAATGTCAGACACATATGCTCTGAGACCTGCTAATTGGTTAGTCATTTACGGATAATCAGAAGTGTGCACAAATTGCTGTAATTTTGCTTGGTGATTGAGTAGCATGTGTTTCAAGAAGATGTGCTTGAAATTGATGCTTTGAGTGAAAATCAATTGTAAGTGTTTTTTAGCTATTGAGTGAATTGCACACCAGAAGCAAATTAGATAAATTTTTAATGCAGTAGAAGTCTGTTTAGTCACTTCAATCCAGCAAATGTTACGCCAGGTTGATCAGAATGTTACTTTTCCTTTCAATCAACAAAGCTTATATTAAAATTTCTACAAGTTCGAAAGCATAAAAAAGAGTTCGAAAAGCAAATTTTCGTTTCGAAGACTTGTTCGAATTAAAAAAAAAAGGATTGGCTCTGAACGTTACTTTTCCTTTCCATCAACAAAGTGTATATTAAATTTTCTACAAGTTCAAAAGCATAAAAAAGAGTTCGAAAAGCAAATTTTCGTTTCGAAGACTTGTTCGAATTAAAAAAAAAAGGATTGGCTCTGAACGTTACTTTTCCTTTCCATCAACAAAGTGTATATTAAATTTTCTACAAGTTCAAAAGCATAAAAAAGAGTTCGAAAAGCAAATTTTCGTTTCGAAGACTTGTTCGAATTAAAAAAAAAAGGATTGGCTCTGAACGTTACTTTTCCTTTCCATCAACAAAGTGTATATTAAATTTTCTACAAGTTCAAAAGCATAAAAAAGAGTTCGAAAAGCAAATTTTCGTTTCGAAGACTTGTTCGAATTAAAAAAAAAAGGATTGGCTCTGAACGTTACTTTTCCTTTCCATCAACAAAGTGTATATTAAATTTTCTACAAGTTCANAAGGATTGGCTCTGAACGTTACTTTTCCTTTCAATCAACAAAGCGTATATTAAATTTTCTACAAGTTCGAAAGCATAAAAAATAGTTCGAAAAGCAAATTTTCGTTTCGAAGACTTGTTCGAATTCAAAAAAACGGATTGGCTTAGCAAGACATAAGCAATTTTCGAAGTTTCGCAACGAATGACTAACGTTGTGCCTGAAAAATATGTTTAGCAGCATTTTTGAAGAATTTGTAGATCGTCAAATGTTCGGAGAAAATTTATTATGCATAAAAAAAACCCAAGCTGACAAAAATAAAATCTTGATTTATGAAATCTCGTTTTTTAATGAGTTAAAAAGATTTTCATTAATGAAACTTTGTTCAATTAAGAAAATTAACATAAATTTCATAAATCATTAATCAGCGCAAAATCATCAACCTTACTGACTGTCAGGCTGACCTGTGCAGATACGAGTCTATATATTTTTTTTGCAACTGACAATCAAGAAGGTGAAATTGTGCAATGTTGGTAAATTCGCGAGTAAATATTTAAACAAATGATTAATGATAAAAGATGTAAGGTTTGTTGACAGAAAACGCGACTGAGCTGTGTGTCAAAGAGCAGAATAAAGGTGGCAAATGAAATAAATGGCTTTGATTCACAGCAGTGTGTAAATTACTTAAGTTGGACATGTTTAAATGGTGTTGATTTCTATGCTGCGCCCCAAGTTGAATTTCAACGCCTGCCACATTCAAATTATGTTTATGAAGTGCTCAAAGTCAAAGTTCAAATAAAAACTCGTTTCGCCTATGTCGAAGCCAAATAAACTTCAGTTGAGCGCATTTAAAGGCCAATTTCATTTGCAATTTCTTCCAATTGATTTGTTTTTCGAGTCTTGAACAACTTTTGGCTATAAAATCGTAACGAATCGAATTGAAACTGAACGAATGAACGAACGATAGAACGTTGGAACGACCAAACGATGAGTGCTATGTAAGCTTAGTTGAGATAAAATATGCTCAAGGGTGAATATTTATGCAGACGACGGGCAAGTTACTTTAATGCAAATGCACATGTTCAGTTTGAGTGTTCGTCTTCTACTGACTACAAATAAAAAAATGTCAGACATAACTACGGCACTAACACAGGAAGCGAGTGAGTGAGATGGCAATAAGCTTTCACTTGTTATGTCTCCTTTGCTCATGCTCTATCTAAGGCCACTTGTGTCGACTATTTCAAACGCACTCGTCTTCTTTCCGTGCTTTGTCTATGTTGCTTATTAGGTTTTTCATTGTTTGTCGATTTTTTTTTTTGTTCTTTCGTCGATGATTTTTAGCTACTTGAAACTCAAGCAGCAGCAAAATGCAAGCAAATAATGTGCAATATGAAATGCTTACAGATTTGTTTGCTGCTTCAGCTCATATTGTATAACATATAAAAAAATATTGTATGAAAAATCAATTTCGTGCATAAAAGACAAGCAGTTTGAGTAGCTGATTTTGTTTTCAAGTGTTTTTGCATTGTGTGGGGGTGAGTGTGTGCGTGCTTAATAAAAATGAAAGTAGTTTTTCTTTCTCTTTTCAATTTTTTCTATTTTCTATTGCTTGAAGTTGATTTTGCTTGTTAAATAAACTAAAATATTTATATGACCTTCAGACACAGTTTTGGTTAACTTTTGAAAATGTTTGAAATTATTTTAAAAACAATTTTCAATAAAAATAACCTTAAGTGTGAAATAAATCAAAACTTTATAGACAAAATTTAATGGCAAATGATAATATTTTTTGGTTTGTCAAAAATTTGCCACAATCTAAGAACTTTGAAAATCGTTTTGCAAAATCTTTGCTAAAAATATTTCAACAAAAATGTTCATTAAAACAAAATCGAAATAATTTATTGCTCGCAGCGCTGCGCTCGTAAAAATCATGCAAAAACTTTTGCAACAAACGACGGCGGCGGCGACAAATTTAATTAAACACGCGCAGCAGCAAAATTTTTGTCATTTAATTGAAAAACTTTAAAGAGACAAAATTTTGACTTCTTCTAAGAAAGATAGTTGGTTAGCTAACGTGGAAGGTGGCAAGTGTCAGGCACACACAGACACACATACACGCAGACATAATGACAACATAACAAAAATTTCATGCAAAAATTCGCACTGTTAGATTTTTTGACAAACTTTGACATTTCGACTGTGAAAAAGTCAAAACGATTTTTTACTTTATTTTTATTCCACTATTTTTGAGCTGTGGTTGCAAAAAAAGATACACTCTACAACATGCAGTTGTTGTTGCTTTACATGTTAAAAAAAGAGGAAAAAATGCTGTCAAAAGTTTAAGTGAAAATTGCCAAAGGCAAATGGCACAAAGTGAAGTTGTAGTTGGCGGAAAATGCTATGAAAATGCTGTTGAAATCGCTCAAAGTGAAATAAACGACGATCATGATGTCGACGACGCGAATATTTGCGAATATATTTTTACAGTTACGTTGTCGTTTTCGTTTTCTTCTTCGTTGGAGTTTTTTTTTTTTTTTTTCATGTATCACTTGTTGTATGCGTGATAATCACTTGGCAAAGTGAAATCGCTCATACGCGCTGTTGACTTACNGTATTTTATTTCGTTCATCTTCTTTTTTTTTTCATTAAATATTCTNACGGGTATTTTATTTCGTTCCTCTTCTTTTTCTTTTTTTTTTTCATTAAATATGNGGTATTTTATTTCGTTCCTCTTCTTTTTTTTTCATTAAATATTCTTTTTTTTTCGCGTACTTTTAGTTTTGACTTGCAAATTGTTTGCTACGTTCGTTTGTTAGTTGGCCTGACAACATTTGTGTGTATAAAAGTATCTTTTCGGCGTAATTACATGCACGCACACACACACATAGACACACATTTGTGCTTTACTAATTGACACGTGATAATTTAATTAAGTCACACCACTTTTATGCCTTTTAAGTGGGCGTTTACATTGAAATCGATATAATAAAAAACAGGATTCATTATAATAAATGCGTGTGTGTATGTGTGTGTGTGTGTTGTTTGCCGCTTTTAGACGTTGGCATCGCAGAAGACAATGAGGATGCTGCTGCCGCTGCTTCCGCTGTCGCTGATGTTGTGTGCCTAATTGGGTCAACAAGGGGCTCTGGCCCCAACTCGACCCGTCATGGCTCGCCGTTTATTGTTTGCGATTATTGCCTACAGGAAACAGTCAAGTCAACTCAAGTCTCTAAGTGGGGTGCACAATGCAAGGCAAAGCTTCACGCCACGCCTCGCCTGACGCGCTCAATGGCGGCGTTTTGAGTGGGTGAATGACTCTTAATTAGTGCGTGCTGCTTGGTAAGAGAGATTTGTTGCGTAAATATAGAAAAATCTATGTTGACGTTGATGGCTTTGTTGCGATTTTAATAGATGTGACAATGTCTGGCGTTGAGTGATGACGCTGCATACTCAACGCAGCTTACTTTGTGCTGGAACTTGTTACTTTGAAGGGTTGAAGCATAAATAGAAAATGTGTGATTTCGAAGGTTTAAGCAAATTATGAAAAAAATAGTTAAGTTTTAGTTTTGTTTGTTGAGTTTTATGCTTAGAAACACTTTCTCAAAGAACTAACGGAAGTTGCTTCAAGATTGATGAAAAGAAAGATAAACTTAGAAAGAAAATCTCATACTTATATTAGAAGTTAGTTATGCAGATGGACAGACTAAGCGGCTGTCTAACATTTGAGCTTTGTCATCTCATTAAATCTTAGTTTGATGAATAAAGTTTCGGCCTTTCAATTTAATTAACCAATATTTTTGTTTTATATATGAAGGTTTTTTTATTCTCCTTGTTTCCATTTTTTTTCTCTCTTTCAATAATTTTCTTTTATTCTATTTTTATATTATATTATTTCTATATTATATTATTTCTATTTTTTTTATATTAAAATTTTTTGAATTTATTAATTTTTTGTTATTATCTTATTTTATATTATTTATTCTATTATAAGATTTTATTGTACTATTAAAATAACAGCCCATTGTTATAAAATGAAATTAATAAATCAATAAAGTTAAGTTTAAAGTAAAAGCACAGTTAGCTTAAAAAAATTATAGCACCGATTAATGGTTAGAAAATCTACAAAGTTTGAAACTTTTCATCATGAGTTTTTAACACCTTCACAACACTGCATAGCAACCAAATTGCGACTAAGCTACTTAACGCCCGCAGAATTGTGTTTAAATAAAATCTCAACTCAACTGCATGTATAAACTCAACAGACGCGACCACACACACATACACGAAATCCTTATAAAATCCCACAAAAATACACACAAAACAACAACAAATTGCGAGGGGTGAAAAACAGCAACGAAATGATTTCAACTTTGTGGCGCAGAAAATGGCAAACGATAAAAATTGAAGATATTGGTTACTTAGCGGAATCAAAAATAAGTTTAGGGAACATTTGTGTGTGTGTGTGTGCTAAGGACATAAAGGACACGCAAGCTGACTATGTGTGTNGTGTGTGTGTGTGTGTGTGTGTGAGCACAGCTTAAAGCGTATGTATTGCAATTTGAACANACATAAAGGACACGCAAGCTGACTATGTGTGTGTGTGTGTGTGTGTGTGTGTGAGCACAGCGTATGTATTGCAATTTAAACACAAAGCTGAGCATAATTGTAATAAGATTGAAATTTGAAATTGAGGTAAATTTCACAATATAAACAATGAATACCACAATAACAAAAACAACAAAATAACATAAAAATAACATTTCAACATTGCAACAACAACAAGAACAACATTTTAAAAGAACACACGCACGTAGCTGCGCGATTATTTGTTGCATACGCACAGGCGCGTGTATAATAAAAATGCATGAGGCATAAAATCGCATTTATTGTTGCTGTTGTTGTGCTTATTGTTGTGATTGTTGTTGGTGGCACGTATTGCTGGAAGCTTTTATTGCGTTTAATGTGTTTGTACGTTTGTTTACGTATATGTGAGTGTGTGTGGGTGTCGCATGGATTATTGACGCCATTACAAAAACTCGTGTGTGTGTGCGTGCGTTTTTGTTCACATTTCAACGCCGCCATAATAAAGTCGCGTTGATATTTCTCACCTGAGACGCATTGGCCATGAGAGTTCTTTTTTTTTATTTGATGCTTATATATGTAGGTTGCTTTCATAAACAGGTGGTTTTGCCCATTGGCGAAACTAAATGAAAGCGAAAGCTTTTTTTTGCTATACAATAATTTGTTTTTGTTGAATGAGTTGGAAGAGTGTATATTTTTGAAGGGTTTTAATTGAAATCCGCAGGTTTTCTTAATAAAAATTATTTCTGCTTATCGAAAAAATATTAATCTTGATAGAAGAAGAATTGCCCATAATTTTGTGTTTAAGAATAATAAAGTTTAACATATATATAAATGCGAATTTATACCTCATCATCTTGATGTTTGCATTTATAACGCTTCCTAAAATTATGCTTTCTGCAAATTCATTTGAAATTAAGAAAAATATACAATTTCTCTCTGCTTTATAATGAGATCGAATTTCATTTTAATCAACCTTCAAACAAATTTCAATGAAAGCATAAAAGCGCATGTTGAAATCAAATATTTTGCATACTTGTTGGCGCTGCAAAAAGCATAATATCTATTGCATTTTCGCAAAATGTTAAAACAGATAAAATTTCATCAAAATTGAGTTTCATTAATTAAGAAGCAATATGAACTTTTCGTGCATTCTTAGCGTTATGTGTGTATAATTAGAAACAAATATGTATGTGAAACGCCAATGTGTATGTGTGTGTGTGAAAATTTGTGATAAGTAAGTATCTGCGTGTGTTGCAGTTGGTTGCTAAAAACCGCAAATTTGTTTATTACAACAGCCGATAATTCAAATACAAATCAAGTGACAGCAAAACAGGTCACAGGCAGCCACATGCATTAAGCATTGCCTACTTTTAGGCTGTGTGAGTGTACGCNTCACAGGCAGCCACATGCATTAAGCATTGCCTGCTTTTAGGCTGTGTCAGTGTACGGTTATTGATGTAAGCGCAAATCAGCTTCAAATTGGCAACGAACATGCATATTTGCAATCAAATTTCGTTGCGAAAGTCGTTGACATTCATCAAACGGCTTCGGTACGCAATTGTAGCGCTTTTTCGTCATGTGTGCAACTTGTGTTGCATGCATGCATGCATGTCCATTCCGTGCGCATATGACTGTAATGCCACTAAATACAAATACCTCAAAATATTTACCCATCAACATCAAAGTCGTCATTTATGACAAATTTTCAGTGTTCGTGCGTGACTGAAGTGTTTGTGTGTGTAAGCCTTGTTGTGCTGATTTGATTACCTTTAATTTGCTTTTTTTATATAATTGACATATTTGATGGAAAGCTTATTTATAACTAATTAAAATGTCAATCAATCAAGTGCGTTGTAAATCATTCAATGAGTATTTTTTTGTATTTACTGATTTTCATTGGAACTCAGCATGAGTGAAATTAAAGTGCAAATTATACGNGTATTTTTTTGTATTTACTGATTTTCATTGGAACTCAGCATGAGTGGAATTAAAGTGTAAATTATACCACTCGAATTCGTGAGAAAAGCAATTGTTGTCGAGACAAATTGAGGTCATTGAAATATAACTGTTTTAATAATGATCAATCCGAAGAACATCGAATTGAGAATCTGATTTAAATCTTTCTGAGTCTTGCTGCATATCAGATAATGCTCACTGAACATATTGAAGACGCCCTGCCTGCCATATTTATTTCACCTTATAGTCATTGTAAAATGTTTGCACAACCTTTCGATTTCTCTTCTTTACTACTTCAATTTCTAACAAATGATTACATTTTGCATTTAAAAACACAAATAATATTGTTAAAAGTTGTCGTCAAATTCTGCCTTATTGTTGACAAAAAATATTCATAAATTTTTCCTTCTGTCATTTTGCCTTCAAGCAAATAAGAAACAAACAAACAGACGAATGAACGAACACAAATCCCCAACACAATTGCAGGTTTGACAACAGTAACATTAAGCTGCTTCTTCTTTGTACTCCTTGAAGTCATTTAACAATACTTTAATGCAAGCTAAAACAGACAGATTTGTATTTGTGCAGCCACTCTGTGATAAGAATGCATAGAAGATGTAAAAAAATAAGATAAAATAAAACAATAAAAAAAAAACAGCAACAAAAATTTAAATAAAAGCAGACACAATCACATTTACAAACNAAAAAAAACAGCAACAAAAATTTAAATAAAAGTAGACACAATCACATTTACAAACACACAGACAAACACATTGAAAAGCACAGAGTGAGACATGTGTGCGTCTGCAGTGCTTTCACTTCCTTCCGCTCAACGTAAATAAAATTACTTTGAGTGTGTTCATGTTTGTTCTGCTTGTATACTTTTTTTTCGCCTTCTCCTTCTTGTTTTTTTGTTTTGCTGTTTTTATTGTTGTCATTTTTACGTTTCGCTGCATCAGCAGAAAAGCAGACTTAATTAAAATTTCATTGTATTTTTGATTGTTTTATTTTAAATAAATACATTGGCAACAGGAGCGGTTGGAGGTGCACAAAGTTTATATACAAAACTTTGACTTCAATTGAATCTTTGTTGATTTTTTAACAAAAATTAAATCAAATGTTGCAAAACCAAACTGAAATGATTCTTCGATGGGTAGACATTTTTAAAGCGAACTGTTTGTCTTTGGCTCCAAAACGTGAGCTTTTCGTTAAATAACCTTTAATAACAAATATTTTCATGTACAATTCTTGTTTGCTTAGCATAAAATATGTACTAAAATTTTATTATCTTCAACAACCATNTTTCATGTACAATTCTTGTTTGCTTAGCATAAAATATGTACTAAAATTTTAAAAACCATANAATTCTTGTTTGCTTAGCATAAAATATGTACTAAAATTTTATTATCTTCAACAACCATAAAAAAAAAGTGCTCAAGTTGGCCGCCACTGAAGTTTTATACATGTACACGCATTATCAAAAGCCCACTTGAGCTGCTCGAGCCTTTTGCCGGTGTGCCATGTGCCGGTTGTGTAAATGTGTGTGTGTTGCGTTATGAAACGTATACCCTCTTTATGCCATCTGCACCTACTATGCTCATCAGCTTTACTTCTTTTCAACTTGCCAACAATTGCAATTGTTTTGGCATGTGTAAATGCGTTTGGCTTTGTCTGCTGAGCTTTTATTTCTCTGTGTGTATTTTACTCCTACCACTATGTCATGTCACTGTGCTTGCCTTGGGCGACTTACTGACAATGGCTAATTTATGAAATTTCTACGACGTAGTAAACTCTCATACGAAACAAAGGCGATTAAGTGAAATTTTCGTAATGACGTGTGAGTAACGGGGGATGTCAATGCCAGAAATGGTCGCAAAAAGTAATTAAAATTCATTTTTCTGTTCTGGCGGCATTATTGTGCTTGCAAAAAGTCGTACATTAAAGAAAACCTTATCAAAAGCTGATTAAAAGTATGCTACAAATTATTAAAATCCAACTACTATTTTGGGCATTTTATGTATAAACACCTAAAAGCATCTTTTAATTAATAAAATTGCATTAATTTTTTGGAAAAATATATATAATTGAAATCATCGTTTGTAAATCCAAAAGCTTGCTATAAATTATGTAATGTTTCAATTTAGCTGCTACTAAAAATATGCTATATTTTTACTCATTTCATGCATTTTTTTGTGCTTTGCTTTGGTTTTTTGTCAGACGCTTAATTGGCTGAAATTTTCGCATGCTTTCATTAGCACGATTGGCACGCATTTTTTTGTGCTGTCGTTTGGCGCTAATTTCCCGCGCATCGTCATCAACATCAACAACTATTATTTTTAACTTTAGTTTATTTTTTTGCATACTTTTTTTCCGATTTATTGTGTTGAGTATTAATTTGCCAATTCTCATATTCAAAACGTTAAAAATTGCGCAATGAACTCAAAGAAAAAAAAACTTTTTGTTGTTATTTATGTGGTTTGATTTAACAATTAATAAAAACAAAAGTATNAACTCAAAGAAAAAAAAACTTTTTGTTGTTATTTATGTGGTTTGATTTAACAATTAATAAAAAAAAAGTACCATTATGCAATTTTTAGTCACGCTTTTTTATAATGCTTAGCTTGCATAATTTTGCCAATTAAGTCATTTGCCGACTCATTACGCATACGTCTGGTTATTCAACGGTTTCGTTTTATCTTTTATTGCATTGAATAAATTGTTTGCAATAAAATACGTTTAAAGCGGTAAATTAAAGTAGAATTTCAATCAATAAAAGCAAATATGTCGTTTAAGTAATAATCAAATGTAGTAATTCATACGACCAGTGTGCCTAAGATACAAACAGCGACATGCTTAGGCATAACTAAGGCGCATTAAACGTGTAATTTTTTCTGATTTTCAGCTATAAGCGGCAAATCAACAATCATTTATCATCGCTTTGCCTTGAGTTATGCAGAAAAATAAGCGAACAAAAAAAAAAAACAATGCAAAGCAAATTATTTTGCTTATAGGCTTGACAAAAATTGATTGTTGCCAAAGATCGTTAGCTAAAAAAAAAAAAAGAAAAAAATTGCGTCTTACCAAAATATGTGCGTAAAATTATCGCCTTGTGTTATTATTTTCTTAGCTTGCGGCAAGTTTTGCGACAAAAATAAAATCACGCATACGCGCTGTTTGCCACATGGCCAGAAGTTATGTAAACGTTGCGTGTTCAGCACGAATGAATTGACTAAAAATTCATATTGTATATATTTATTTTTCAAATAATTGGTGCATGAAAAATGTCAATTACAAAAAGCGCCAAAGAATGATGGCAAATAAAAAAAATGTTTTCAAATAAATAACAAAAATATACAAAACAACAAATCGAAAATGTAAATTGTTCAATTCATATGCCCGTAGCGATAGATTAAAATTTATATTTGTTTATTGGCAAACGAGCGTGAGCACAGTGATGGTCAAAAGCATAGCTACAGTGAAATGATTCAGGAGGTTTTTTTATAGGCAGCGAATGCGGCAATCGATGAGCATGTTGACTTATAAAAAAATAATTTTTGTTTATATTTTTAAGTAATTTTTTCAGTGAAACAAAAAAGGTTTGAAAGAAAAATGCGCTCATGCATCGCTGCTATTTAAATGACCAACACATGTTTGCGCATTTTGTTTGCAATTAATTAAAATGCTGATCTAAAAAGCTTCAAATATTTACGTGTATAAATGTGTGCATTTTTTATTTGATATTTTTTTTTTTGCATATAAAAATATTGACAAATAATTGCGTATTGAATTGAATTACAAATGAAAAATGTGCAATGAAAATTGCTTAATTTTATTCTTTTGCTTTATAGTTTTGTCGAAAAAGAGAAAATTTCTTTGTGAAAGGCATTTTTTTTTGCCACATGTTTGACTAACAATTTCAAATACTTATAAGTAAACAATATGCTTTCTGTGTTGCATGCAACAACATTGCAAATTGCAAAATAGAAGAAGAAAATATGTAAATAAAAAAACGTTTTATAAAAAAATTATTTGTATATGCAACAACAACAATAGCAATGCCAACAACAGTTATTACAATAATAATAACAATAAAAATAACAACAACAATGCAACACTCAACACTCAACACAACATGTCTCTTGCAACGCTGACAGAGCAAAATATTTTTTTATAGTGAAGAGAAATTAAAAAAAAAAAAAAATAATAATATAGAAAGAAGAGGGAGAAATTATATTAGTAAACATAAACCAAGTGCAAAGCTTAACTTCTCTTCAACTCACGACCAACGACAACAATAGTTTCGTGCGTGCGTGTATGTGTCTATGTGTGTGTGTGTCTATTTGTTTGCATATATAAATGACGAAGGCAGCAGAAGAAGCAGCAGTTAAATGCAAATTTTTTGCTGCATACTTTTGTGTGCGCACAATTGTGTTTAGCATGCAAAGCGTGTGGTGAGCGTGATGTATGAGTGTATGTGTGGAAAATTCTTGCGCTTAATCGCGCAATAATAGCTCAAGGGTGTTAAATGTGCATGAAGCGACAGCAACAACAGCAACAGCTGCAACCAAAGCAACAACAATGACAACTAAGGCACAAGCACAACCACAATAAGCACAACTAGAACAACAACAACAATAACAACGGCTGCAATTGCAAAACAATAACAAAACCAACAACAATAACAAACCCATCACGAATGGCAGAAACAAGTGCTGCCAATGCCATTTTGCCCACCACCCCCCCTCATCCTAAGGCTTACAATGAGTTGCCGCTGACGATGCCTTGCGCCTTAGCGCCGATCTCATCGATGTCGTCAGCAGTCGCTACTAACGTGGGTGGCTTGAAAATGTTTGTGGTGAAATTAATATTGATTCATTCCATTCTTCTACCAACAACTTCTTCTACGTCTTAGCAGCAAATGTGAGACACTCTTTTTCTCAATTGTTAAAAAAAAAAACCTTTCAAACACCTCATGCACATAATTTTCTAGCAAGTATTTTCCGTTGTGGCAAGCATGTCGTGTATGTTCTATGGCCTGTATTGTTACTCTCATTGTTGTTGCTCTTTGTGGCTGACTGCTGCTGCTTTAGGCTATACCCATGCATATCACAATAACTGAACGCTTAAGCGAATGCATTGCCATGTTAATATCATATAGATGCATGAAGTCAAGCGCATGAAAAAGCCAATAAATGTACGACTTGTGCAATTTTTCTAAACACAGCTCAAGGTGCGTATACGTAATGTGTTTATTTTATAACAAGAAAATCACTTTTACACAAATAATGCAAATTGAATAAATAATAAAAAATGTAAAAAAAACACAATTTATAGCAAAATAAAATAACATATAAAATTAAATATTGCGTATACGTAACGTTGGTCACTTATATGTACTAAAAGACAAATACCAAAATGTGAAACTAATTGCAATTTGTACAATGACTTTGATTTGTACATTTTTAATATACCCAAGTGTGCATTTCATGTTGCAATTGCAATTGTAATTGAGACTGAAAAGTGTTACGGACCGAGCAACGAATACAATCTAATCAGACTTGCTATGCTGTGCGATCCAATGCAATGTGATGCGATGTGATGTGTTTAAAAAAAATAAAATCTAACATGCAACAAACGACAAATGAGTGAATGAGTTGAGTTGAATGAATGAGAGAGTACGAATGAATTTTGGCTTAGGGTCGCGTTGTGTCAAATCAGGTCGTAGCCTGGCATGGCTTTGCATGTCACTTTGCACATGAACATGCAACTAGCGTGTTTAACAGCAGGCAAGCAAACAAAAAAAAAAAAAAATAAATGTGTATTCGTACTGCCAGAGGGTAAACAACAATGCAACTAACAAAAGCAACATGCACTAATTACCTTAATTGTTCGGCGGTCTGTCGGTCTGTGTGTTAAACACTTTAGCCATCATGAAACCAACAACTTAGTCCAACTGAACTCAACTCAACTCTACTCAGTTGAACTTAAGCGAAGTGTAACGCACCAAAGTTGCAAACGAAATTGCAAAAGCGCCAAAATTAGTCTCTGTGTGTGTTTGTGTGTCTTGATGTCAGTTTACAATGACATTTAATGCACAACTTTTAACCTGTCGTTGTTGGCACTTGCAGTTGTTGCAGTTGTTGCTATAAGAACACGTCGTCATCGCGTGTAAAACGTGTAAGCAACGCCCGTTGCACAGTAAAGGAGACAACAACACCGTAAGAATGCAACATAGTTGCATGCTACTCATCATTGACTCACAACAACATGCCGCAACACGTCACGATAATTTCATTTTGGTTATACAAAGGTAAAAAATAAAAAAGGGAGCTCTGTAGCACAGACGACATAGCGACTAACCAAGCAAGTAGCTCAGGTGTGCCAAACACGTACACAATTGTGTTTTACTTAGAGACGTGAAATTTTTCATAGCACTCTACGTAAGCATTCTGACCCTTTCACCAACAGCAACCAACCTACTTGTTCAAAATTGAATTTTGTGCGAAAAGTTGTTTAAGAGAATTATTTTATTTTTGCTGCAAACATTAAAGTTTTCATGTATTTATATTTGTGCTTTTTTGGGTACGTATAAAAGCGTACGAAAAAAAA
>JXPM01004770.1:1473-11724 GCA_001014415.1 Phortica variegata | reverse complement strand
ACTTTTTTCTTTTTTTTTTTTTTTTTTCTTAATATTATGAATCATTTCCCCTGAGTAAAAAATCCGCGATTTGTACACGAAAACAAATCACTTAAATTCTAAATTGTACGAGAAATTGTTATTTTCTCTATTATTGTATTTTTGCTATTAAAAACAATAAGATACGTTAAAGCGAAGGGCAATTTTTCATAACGTCATAATCTCAGCAAATAGGTCTCGAATATGCAGTCGTACTTAAAATGTATATAGCTGAGATTTTCCGTTTAACATTTGCGTGATGAGGTCATCTGAGAGAGCGACAAGTTTAAGTAATTTTTACTGCTTTGGCCAAGGTTATTATACACAGAAAACAGACATTTTTGAATAAATTCTTACGAATATTATCCTTATATCATGATATATTAATAAATTGATTGGAACAGATCAGCTTTTCTACATAAAACGTCAGTCAAAGATTAAGGAAATCTAAATGACTGCCACAACTCCAAGGGTTTGCAGTAGAATAGGACCGAACCTAGGCGTACGTGAAGACTTTAAGTCCACAGTTGGCTGACTTGCTTTGCAGATATATAATGAAATAAGGTAGTATTTTGTGTTGGCGCAAATACCATGAGAAATGCGGCAAAAACAATGGATAAAAGGCGAACTTAAAGCACAAACGAAATACGAGGTAACTTTGGCATTGCCAAAGGATTGTTACTTTTTACACACTATCTTTTTAATATGGTCGTTTTTAAAAATGTAAAGTTGTTCTGCATGCACATATTGGCGTTGATTTTTAATGGAATCTCAAATTTCAACGTCCCAACAACAACACACACACACACACTCTATGGAGTTAATATGTACTATATTATACTTTATACGGTTAGAATGTCATGAGTAAAGAGTATAAGAAAAAGAAACATACCGAAAGTGAACGCGAACGAAAAACCACAAAATCAAATCCGAACCAAACCAACTGACCCTGAAAATCAATTCTTAATTAAGAAGCTGCGGGTACAATGAAATCGAAACCAAATAGCAAAATCCAAACTAAACAACAACAATAGATTAAACAAACCGGACAGCATTGAAACAATTAACTAAACACACACACACACACGCACGCATATCTGATGTGTGCTGTTTTATAATCAATAAAATTCATGCGGCTTTTTTCTTACTTTATGCAAGCAATGAAATAATTGAAATTTTGCTATAATAAATAAATTATGTAAGAAAATTAATGAATATATAGACATCTAAGAATTATGAAGCTCAAGAGTGCTTTATTCTTGCATTTTAAATGTGAAACAATCGACATTGAAAAATATTTTATTTTAGTTAATAAGATGCTTTGATTTTTCAAACAGCCTTCATTTGGTAGTTAAACAATCTTAAACAAAGGTCAGAAGTAGGCCAAACAAATTATTATTATTGCATTATTACACTCTAAAGCATTCAATCACTGCTGTAGTCCAAAGGGCTTTGTGACGCATAGGCCGATAAAATGAGAATAAATTTGGTGGCATTACTGTTTGAAGTTTACGTTTTGACTAAACAATCAAAAATTTAATTCAAACTAGAATACGAAATTATCACTTAAAAATATTTCATCTCGTTTCGAATTGTTAAACAGGTTGTTGGACTTTAAATGAAAAGTTAATATTATATTTGTTTGCAATGCATGTAATGTTGTACTTAAATTAAAAATGAGAATCCAAAAAGAAAAACAATATAGTTGTTAACACGTGCATATATGTATGTATATATACATATGTATATGTGTATGTGCATTTGCAGCGTGTATAAACAATTGAGCACATTGAGTGTATGAAAAACCCCAATTAGATATCAGAATGAGTCGTCTGTGTATATGTACACTTGCACACTTGAAAATAACACGCGACGTGCAAACATATTTTAGCCGTTATTAAAAACGAAGAGCAAATGCGGTGAGTGGGCATTGTAAGTGGAGTGAAAAGTGAATTAAAGAGAGCAGTAACATGTACTCATGTATATCGATCTGCGTACATGTTTGAGAGTAACAACTATTAGCAACTTTGACTTTACTTAATGCGACGAAAATGAAGAAAACTTATTTTGGAAATCGCATAGACGACGAGGCCATAAAGTTGCAAGCTACACACAAACACACACGAACTGAGAGTTAGGTGCATGAGAAATGAATGTATATGTGTATGAATTTATTTTTTTTTTGAAAAAATGTTGGGCGTTTCCACATGAGGTTATGTTTGGCTTCAATTATAAATACAACCACCAACGCAGACGATAAATATCAATCTTACAGGAGTAAGCTTTTTCACTGCACTTTTTACACTGCATTTTTAAACCCGCCTTTTAGCACTAAAATCGTATGTTGTATGCATACGACCTTACTTTTATGTGTAAGTGTTTGAAAAGTGCGGTTTTTATTTTAACTCCCGGTTTCGTCCTTCATTGTTTTTTTTCAACCTTTCAGCCTTATCGAAAACTCTGTTTTACTAAGCAAAAATTGTAAGTTGGCGTTAGTTTCCTTATTTTTTTCAAATTGCATTTTATTTTTCGAAGTCTGTGCATTCGCCTTTCATCCCAGCCTTTTGTTAACGCTTACCGTTCCAGCGTATAGCGTAGTAGCATAACGACCAATGCAAGCGGTAAAGGCCAAATGAGATCCCGGTAGTCGGCATGCACTACATCTGGACGTGACCCTGGCGCTATATCCGCCCATGTTGTGTTCGGCGGTAGCCAAATATTAGTGCTCCAGAATGTACTGCTTATTTTACCGATTACGGCTTCGACTGTCTCCATGATTTTGCAGATGCCACAGATTAATACGCGACGATGTTATTGATGGTCGCGAATTGACTTTTTTCTGCAACACACTGACACTAGAATTACGATTAACTCTTTTTTTTGCGGTTTTTCTTTCTCTTCTTCTTGTTTATGTTAAACTTCAATATAACACATCAATCAATCACCACTTCCCGCAACCGCTCTGTATTAATATATTTTTATTATGCAGCGCACACTACTTGCTGCTGCTAACTGTTTTAAAAAGCAATAAAATATATTTCGTTAATAACTATTAAAAAGCGAATGCCACCTTTTCGCTTCAACTTGTCACGCTCACTCAAAAAATGACTATGTTCTTCTTCTTTTTCGTTACTATTGAATTTTAAGTGTTGCCAATCGTAGGATTCCTAAAAAAACACTGAATTAATAATAAATTAAGGTGCAATAAGCACTTTAAAATAGAAGTCAAACAATAAAAAACGGCGAAAAAGGTGATAACATTTCGTAAGAAAGCAACAATTTGTGTTCCAACATTTCTCCCGCAATCAAGTTAAAAAAAAGGCAAAATTAGCGAAAAAAATTTTATTTAGCAGCACTGATTTATTATCTGTATTTCGAGCAGTGCTGCCAACATAGTGTTCCGAATAGCTATCCTAGCTAACTTAGTTTAGCGGTGAGGGGCATATAACTGAAGCTACCTCGGGTAAAGAAATTACAAAAGTCAGAATAGAAGATAGAATGAAAAATGGGCGTAGCCACGCCCCTATATAGTACAAATTTCAAACACTTATATCTGAAGAACCAAAAACCTACAAGAATGAAACTTTGCATGTGCATACTATTGTTATTGGGACGGAGTATAATAAGATTCAATTATGAAATTAGCGTGGCCACGCCCACATATAGCAAAATTAGAAAACCGTTATATCTCTGGAACGAATTGGTCTAAAATAATAAAAATTGGTATATATAAACTTGAATGAAAATAAAACCTGTTTCTATTAAAAAGTGGGCGGGGTAACGCCTTCAAACTGTCGTTACAAATTGAAGGTACAGGGTATGTCTGAGTCGAGTACTGTCGACTCCAATCCTTACTGGTTTAAACTTAATTTTGTATGTCTTTAAGGGACGTCCATAAATTACGTGTGATAAAGTTTGGGGTTGAGTGGCCCGGCAAAATCTCAACATATCTTACCAAGTGGGGTTCATCGAACATTTCATGTCAATTTTATACTCCATTAATTTAAGGTTTTTTCAAAATCTTAAGTAAAATCTCTTGTGATATACAGAAGGAGGGTTCGTCAAAACCTCGTGTAATTTATGGACGTCCCCTTACTTTGACAAGGTATGTGACAGCTCAGTTAAGCCCTGCAAATAAGTTGGTATCACAAACGTCTTACAACACTTAAGCAAATGAAATTAAGTCTATTAATATAATTGAAATAACAATTTATGTAAGAAGTCTTGGTTACAAACATTATGTTGATTAATTAAATATTGGAAAAGGGCGCTCTCTTAAGTATAAGAATGTAGGTTATAAAAAAAGCACGTCCAAAATTTGGTATTATTCTCCTAATTTAGCACATTTACGGCAACTTGCGAATTTGGTTTGCGCTGTTTGTAATACGGCGTAAACACTAAAAAACGCCATACACACATCCAATTGCAAGAGTAAGCGTTTGTCTGTGTAAGTATGTGTGTGCAAATGCCGAGTTTTGACGTCTGTGGCCCTGCTACGACCATGTGTATGTGTTTTTGTGTGTTCATGTGTGTGTCTTTATATCTACAGTGTGCACGTATGTGAGTTTGTTGAGTGGCGACAACATCTCTTTGACAATTCTCAACGTAATTGTGCTTTCAATAAATTTAATTTTGTACTAGTTAATTTTGGTTTTTTTTTTATTTTAAGCATTGTTTTGAAAGAATATGGCGGATTTTATCGACTCGGAGGCCGAAGAATCCGAGGTGAGCTTGCGGCATTGGTTTGCCGAAATACAATCAAAAAATCAATTTATGCAAAAAATAAAATGGTGTCTGAATTTTCTTGTTATTTCAGGACGAGGAAGAATTGGATGTACATGAACGCAAGAAATTGAAAAAATTGAAAGCCGTCTCCGATAGTAGCGAGGAGGATGATGAAGGTAATAAACGACGTGGGGTTGTACGCCGGCAGCGTATCGGCGTCATCATGTGTTGTAAAGTGTGAGTCGTCGCGTTAACGAAATGTAAAAACGCATGCATTTCTGATAAACGCTATTATTGTGTAGAATGCCATAGACGTGTCGTATTGGTCGTCAAAGTCTGGCCGGCATTAGAATTCTGAGAAGTATCAGATTTTGGCGCGCATCTTATGTGATTTCCCACGCAACTTACCTTAAATGTTTTTAAAAATGAGTGAATAAAAAACGTAGAAACTAACAAACTCACAGAATTTGCAAACTCTTAAAAGGCACCCATTAAGTAATGTCGAAACTCACACAAAAAAATCAATGTTCTTAACCTGCACATGGAATTTTATGATTTTAATTGCAATTTACTTTTTGGACTTCAATAGACGACGAAGAGCGTTTGCGAGAGGAGTTAAAAGATTTAATTGATGATAATCCAATCGAAGAGGAGGGGAGTGACAATGAAGATTCCGATGGCTCAAAGAAGCGTAAGAAACACGACGATGATGATCTCGATGATCGACTGGAGGATGATGATTACGATCTCATTGAGGAAAATCTTGGCGTTAAAGTGGAACGTAGAGTAAGACAACATTAAACAATTGGCTGAGTATCAGCAGTGTTTAAAAGTTGGTGTCATAACTGTTCTTTTATTTTTAGAAACGGTTTAAACGCTTGCGTCGGATACAAGACAACGAGAGTGACAACGAGGAGCATGTCGATGAGGGACTGGCCCGGGAAGCCATTGCCGAGCAGCTTTTCGATGAGAATGATGAGGTAACTTGTTTTTTTTTATATATTAAGGGGTACATTATTAAATGGAAAATGCTTTTATAGAGCATTGAGCGACGTTCCGAGCGAAGCAATCGTGACACCAATGCCTACGATGACGATGATTCAGAGTCTGATGCCGACGATTTTATTGTCGATGACAATGGTAGACCAATTACCGAAAAAAAGAAAAAGCGTCGAGCAATATTCACAGATGCGTAAGTAAATTTGTTTTATTAAAAATTTTTATTCAAAACAAAAAATAAATTTCTGCAAACATAGTTCGCTGCAAGAGGGCCAAGATATTTTTGGTGTCGACTTTGATTTTGATGATTTCGCCAAATATGACGAAGATGAGTACGAGGATGATTCCGAAGGTGAAGACTATGATGAGGAGGCCGGTGACGATGAACGCGGAAAAGCAAAGAAAAAATCGGTCAAGAAGAAAATCGTCAAAAAGACGATATTCGATGTGTATGAGCCAAGTGAGTTGAAACGTGGTCATTTCACAGATCTCGACAATGAGATACGCAAAACGGATGTGCCAGAACGCATGCAACTGCGTCAGATTCCAGTTACTACTGTACCAGAGGGTTCGAATGAACTTGACGAGGAATCCGAGTGGATTTACAAGCATGCGTTTTGTAAGCCTCCCGTTTCCCTGCAAGACCAGTCGGATGCTCCACGCGAAAAATACAAAAAACCGCCCAGTACCGTGGGCAAAATAAAGCAGACACTTGAGTTTATACGTAATCAACAGCTTGAGGTGCCGTTTATTGCATTCTATCGTAAAGAGTACGTCAAACCTGAATTGAGCTTCGATGATCTCTGGAAAGTGTATTACTTCGATGAGCGTTGGTGCCAGTTGCGTGCGCGAAAAGAGAAGCTGAATGTTCTCTTTGAAAAAATGCGCAACTATCAATTGAGCGAGTTGTGCAGCGATACGGAAAAGCCGCTGCCGGATGATGTGCGACTGATAAAAGATAGCGATTTTGATCGTTTACGGGAGGTCCAATCCATGTCGGAACTGAAGGATGTACATTCGCATTTTCTATTGCATTATTCGCAGGATATTCCTAAAATGCAAGAGGACTTTCGGCGAAAGGAACGCGAGCGACGCCAACAACTGCGCCGTGAACAACAGAATGCAGAAAATGGTGAAGATGCGCCCGAGCCTGGTGACAATCCAATTGAAGTGGACTCTGAGCCAGAGCCCGAGGAGCACTTGAAACAGGCAAAGGACACTGGCCCGTATGCGACTTGTCGCAAAGCGGGCATATGCGGTTTTGCCAAACGTTTCGGTCTAACGCCAGAAGCGTTCGCGGAGAATTTACGTGACAGCTATCAGCGTAATGAAGTAGACCAAGAGCAATTGAGTCCGACCGAACTCGCCAAGCAGTACCTGACGCCACGCTTTATGACCGTGGATGAGGTCATACATGCCGTGAAGTTTGTAGTGGCACAGCAATTGTCCCGCGAGCCGCTGCTACGAAAGACTGTGCGTGAGGTATTTTTTGAACGCGCAAAGCTCAATGTGAAAGCAACCAAACGTGGCCTACTAGAGATCGACGAGAATCATCCCTGCTACTCGATGAAATACCTGCTGAAAAAGCCAGTGAACGATCTGTACGGCGATCAGTTTCTAAAGCTGCTCATGGCCGAGGAGCAGAAACTCATCGATATAAGCTTCAGTGAAGATATCGACGGAAATGCCGGCAGTGGCGTCAACTATGTAGACGAGGCCAAACAGTTGTATCATCTCGATCAATTTTCGAAAACGGTACAAGAATGGAATGCGTTACGTTCAGAGTGCGTTGAGTTAGCGTTTAAGAAGATGATCATACCAGATCTGTTTAAAGAGCTGCGAGCTGTGTTGACAGATGAAGCCAAGGAATGCGTGCTTCGATCGTGCTGCGGTAAAGTGCATCAGTGGCTTAAAGTGGCGCCGTTTAAGCCAGCCCACATGGATGAGGCTACATATGATGAATGGAGTACGGTACGTGGCATACGAGCGATGGGTTTAGCATACGAGCCGGACATTAAACAGGCAGCGTTCTGTGCGATCACTACGGTTGAGGGTGATATCTCTGACTATCTTCGTTTGCCGCATCTGCTAAAGCGCAAGAATTCAAATCGTCCCGAAGACAAAGCGGCAAAATTGTCAGATATGAAGAAACTATCAGAGTTCATACGCAACAAGAAACCTCATGTCATTGCGATCGGTGGCGAATCACGCGAAGCGCAAATGATACAAGCAGATGTTAAGGAAGTGCTGAAGGAGCTCGCTGATGAAGAGCAGTTTCCGCCAATTGCAGTTGAGATTATCGATAACGAGCTGGCGAAAATCTATGCTAACTCAAAGAAGGGCAACACCGACTTCAAGGAGTACCCCTTACTGCTAAAACAGGCTGTTTCACTGGCGCGAAAGATGCAAGACCCGCTGGTGGAGTACTCACAACTGTGCAATCCCGACGACGAGATATTATGCCTTCGATTTCACACGCTCCAAGACCAATTGCCACGAGAGCAATTGCTTGAGCATTTGTACATTGAGTTTATCAATCGAACGAACGAAGTTGGTCTTGATATTAATCTGGCGGTACAGAATTCACGCACTGTAAACCTTATACAATTCATCTGCGGTCTAGGACCGCGCAAGGGCCAAGCTTTGCTTAAGATACTGAAACAGAGTAACCAACGACTGGAGAATCGAACGCAACTGGTCACAATGTGTCATTTGGGTCCCAAGGTGTTCATTAACTGCTCAGGATTCATTAAGATCGACACAAGTTCACTGGGTGACAGCACGGAAGCATATGTAGAGGTATTAGATGGTTCGCGTGTTCACCCCGAGACTTATGAGTGGGCACGCAAGATGGCAATTGATGCCATGGAATACGACGACGACGAAACGAACCCAGCCGGTGCTCTTGAAGAAATTCTTGAATCGCCGGAGCGTTTAAAAGATCTCGATTTGGATGCGTTTGCAGTTGTGTTAGAGCGGCAGGGATTTGGCAGCAAAAGCATTACTCTCTATGATATACGTAATGAGTTGAGCTGTTTGTACAAGGACTTTCGGGCACCATATCGTTCACCAAATGCTGAGGAGTTATTCGACATGCTCACGAAGGAAACTCCCGATACATTCTATGTGGGTAAATGCATTCAGGCAGAAGTGATTAGCATATCACATCGGCGACCCCAAGGCGAACAGTTGGATCAGGCGAATCCTTTGCGAATGGATGCAAACGGTGTGTCTACTTGGCAATGTCCATTCTGTCAGAAAGATGACTTCCCAGAGCTTTCGGACGTATGGAATCATTTCGATGCCAATTCTTGTCCCGGTCCGCCAGTAGGATTGAAGATTCGTCTGGAGAATGGTCTACCAGGCTTTATACACTTGAAGAACTTTTCCGACAAGCCAGTCAAGAAACTTGAAGAACGCGTGCGTGCTGGTCAGACGATACATGTGCGTATTATTAAAATCGATGTTGATCGTTTTTCAGTCGATTGCACATCGAAAACCACCGATTTGCATGATGTCAATCATGAGTACCGACCCCGTCGCGATCAGTACTATGATGCCGCCCAGGAAAAGAAAGATGAGCGAAAGTACACGGAACAAAAAAAGAAGCAAGCTATGAAGGCACAAGCTACGCGTCGCGTAATCGCGCATCCAAGTTTCCAAAATAAGACGTACATGGAAATACTGGAGGTCATGAAGAACATGGATCAGGGCGAGGTGGTGTTGCGACCATCAAGCAAGGGTTATGATCACATAACGGCAACATGGAAAGTTACGGATGACATTTACCAACACATTGATGTACGTGAAGAAGGCAACGAAAACGACTACAGCGTCGGCCGGAGTCTTTGGATAGGTAACGAGGAGTTTGAAGATCTTGACGAAATCATTGCACGACACATAAATCCGATGGCGCAGTGGGCGCGCGAGCTACTTAACTTCAAGTACTACCGGGACACGAGCGGCGGCATGAAGGACAAGATGGAAGAATTATTAAAAGAAGAAAAAACTAAAGATCCTAAAAAGATACATTACTTTGTTTCGGCCTCAAAGAATTATCCTGGCAAGTTTTTACTGTCGTACTTGCCGAAGACAAAGTGCCGACATGAGTATGTGACTGTGATGCCGGAGGGTTATCGTTTTCGCGGTCAGATCTTCTACTCAGTCAATGCGTTACTGAAATGGTTCAAGGAGCACTACACCGATCCAATTGCCACCCCAATATCGGCAACGCCGCACTCAGGCAGTACTCACGGCGGAAGTATGCGTCCACCAGCGCCATACAGTAGCACGGGCAGCGGTTCCGGTAGCGTCGGGGGCAGCTCGGTGCGCAGCTCCAACATGGACATGCGTAGCTCACAGTACGCGCAACACGCTTCGCATTCCGGTTCGTCATCATCATTGCACAATTCCTCACACTACACAATAAATACGCCCGCCTACGGTGGCGGTAGCAGTGGCGGATACGTGAACACGCCGTACACTCCCAGTGGCCAAACACCATTCATG
>JXPM01004766.1:6752-27777 GCA_001014415.1 Phortica variegata | reverse complement strand
CGACCGACCGACCGAACGTCCAACCGACCGACCGACCCACCACTTGTTTAGACGTGTCCATATTGCTGTAAATATTGTATATATATTTTTTTGAGTTTGATAAATTTTTCTTAATTTTTGTTGTATTTATTTTATTTTTTTTTTGCAGTGCGCGTTTGAAATGTATCTGACAGATTGCGACCAATTTGGTGTGTGTGAGCGTTTGAATATTTATACCTTGACGCAGTTGATTTGTCTACTTGAAATACATATTTTTCTTTTTTTTTTTTGCGAATTTTAGTTTTTACACATTTTAGTTGCTGTTTTTGCTAATTTGAAGGTTTACATAAATTAGCTGTTTTGCATTTTTTAATGTTAATTTAAGTTTCATGTGCATTTTTGTTTGCAATTTGGAATTTGTTTTGTATTTTATTACACATTTTTATAAGCTGACTTTTTTTGGCGGTTCATGTTGAATTTTGCATTTTAAATTAGTTTACCTTGTATTAGAATTTACAACGTAAAAGTTTGTGTGTGTTTTTGTTTAATTAAGTTTTTTATTTTTTTTGTAATATAAAATATATTTTTGCAGTTGTTTTTGTTCAAATTACAGTCAATCAATTATGAAATTATTTTTAATGTTTTTGTTGTACAAAAAAAATAAAATAAAATAAAACTATGAACTGCACAACACCAAAATGGTCAACAACAACGCCAAATGCGGATTNAAAATAAAATAAAACTATGAACTGCACAACACCAAAATGGTCAACAACAATGCCAAATGCGGATTAAATGGATTAACGTAGACAATAAAAAATAAAATAAAAAATGAAACAAAAGACTTAGGCAACGAACTTGCTGTATAGTATATCGCAGTACCGCAACGTACAGAAGCGCTTTAGGAGGCAACTCAGTTGCATTGTGAAATTATTATGCAGCCACAATTACTCGGCAATTGTCAACGTCGTCGACGTCGTCGTCTTCATTGTCAGCCATGAGCAAAAACTTGCAAGTTGAAAGCCAAAGCGCTAATCCGTGGCTTCTAAGGCGATAAGCAACAGTAGCGGCAATGGAAGCTGTGCTAAGCCGTCAACTATTTGCGACAACATTCACGCTACACTAATACACAAGTGTTGACCAAATGCAGCCGATGCGCTAAGCAAGACAACTCATCATCACTGGTCGGTCAACTTGTACATATCTTCTTCATTCGTCCCACTTGTTCGGCATTGCAAAAAGCAATGCGTACTTGATGATTATTTTTATTATAATTGTGCGTTTATTGGCGTGAGGAAATGCAGCGATTCTTGAACAACATACGCCGCTGGCCACAAGGGACCAACATCAGCAGCAACAGCAGCAGCAATGGCCAGCAAAAATGCAATGACTTGCCGTGTTTCATTGAGGTGTAAGTTCTTGCATAAAATTTCATTTGAATTTCAACGCTTTTCAATAAAATTTGTACTCTTCTTTCTAGCTAATTGGTTTGTTATATCGGCCAAACACCCGGTTCAGACAGCCTCACGAATAAGGCATTCAATTGCTGCTGTCGCTGCTGCTGCTGCTGATTCTTCATCAACAGCAACGTCCCACTAATTTTGCCTTATTTGTCGCCTACGAAGCTGGCATACTGAATTTGTATCGACCAATCGTTCGTTTGGTGGACCGAACAGAACAGGACAGGGACAGACAGACCNTTTGGTGGACCGAACAGAACAGGACAGGGACATATAGACAGACAGCATCAACTTGGCATTTGTGGCAACAGCATTTTTGTTGTGCTTTACCTTTGATTATGTGCCGACAGAATGCGCTTAAATGCATAATTTCTAAATCAGCGCCTTAATAGAATAACTGTGTATGTTTATATATTTGTTTGGTTATGGAAGAAGGTAATGAACTAGATACTTGTTAACGGCTATAACGACGGCAACGGCGACGAAGTAAGAAATCAGTCAAATGATTTTATGTACACACTTAACGCATTCACACATGATCGTGTCTATTTTAGAATACTTAACATTATTTCATTTGATTTTATTTCAACACTTTAGAAGTGAACATGAATTCGCTGTCGGCATAAAATTACTGCCTACACGCACTTTTGCATGATTGACGTTGCATTATCAATCAGCATTTTAAGACACAACGCACGCTACGCCACGTCAACTTTACTTACAGCTACGGCATGATTGGCTCAACTATCTAAAGTATGAGCAGTATCTTAAAATACGAACTTTTACTTGTGCTACTGCTGCTGCTGCTGTTGGCTAAGAGTCAGTAACCGCTACTGGATATGCAATTTCAAGACATGATTTATGGCGGCATTCTACGTAGGCGGCCGTTCTGGTTGGTCAATAATCTGTGACGAATAATTCTAATACTCATAGTTTGCAGCACGAATATTATAGCACCTATTAGGCTTAACATGCCTGCATATTTAATTGCTATAATCAACAAATTATATTTCGACAAAATTTTTCAAAATTTCATTTCGAAAGACGTGTTAAGGTGCTAAACTTTTGCAGNTTCAAAATTTCATTTCGAAAGACGTGTTAAGGCGCTAAACTATTGCAATGCCGCCGTTGATGATCAAGTGTTGATTTTATAAATTTGTAAATCATTAAAAAATAATAACAAAATCAGTTTTTTTCATGTATTTAAACTGTGAAAATTGCCGTTGGCGCCAGCATTTAAAACTGTTTTGACCAACTTCACACAATTGTATTCAAATATGCTTTGAAATTGCTGTAAGAGCTTAGATTCGAGAGATATGTATTTCACCGCTTAGCGTAANTTCAAATATGCTTTGAAATTGCTGTAAGAGCTAAGATTCGAGAGATATTTCAACGCTTAGCGTAGCATAGATGAGTGCCTGTTATCTTAATTACACCAACGCCAGTGGAAATCAATTAGTTTTAACTGCTCAAACAGTTTGTATTTATTTATATAACTAAATTTGTTTTTTTTTTCACCGCTTCGGTACATTAAACAGTATCGACAGCTCGAGACGGCTTGAGGCGGAGTCTCTGAAACGTAAACGGCAACAAAGTGCTACAAAACGCGCTCATTTCATTTCTGTTTCGGCCAGTCAGAGGCAGTCGAGTCAAGTCGAGTCGAGTCTTAGCTCAGCTCAGCAGCGCTTGTATATGCTAATTGAAATTCAGTTGGTCACTCAGGCAGACTAATAACACTTTCAAAATGAAAGCATATGTTGTTAAACATGTTTTCGTCATGTTTTGATTTTTAGTTTAATGTTTTTTTTTTAAATTTTATTTGAATTTTTACACCTGACAAGCAGCAATGGCGTACAAGCATAATTGCTTAAAAATCTTGCACAGATACATGAAATGTAGTCGATTTAGCGCTGAGATAAGTAACGATGGTGTATGCCGTCGCCAATGCAAGTAAATTGATTAATGAGTACATGTTGTAAATACACTGTTAATTAAAATAAAAATGCAATAAGCGCAAGTATAACAAAAAAAAAATATATATATTAAATAAAAAAAATTAAGAAAAAAAAAATCATGTTGTACACACGCCAACGCCGCATTTGTAATGCTCGACGTGCGCTTCTGGCACTTGACTCTAGGGACTCAGACAAGGTTTTCTGCTCTTTCGAATCATCGTCATCATCATCATCGTCATTATTATCGTCATTGTCGTCTTGTCTGTGCGTGTTATATATTTCATTGTTTTAATTTTGCTTCCGCAGCAACGTTTTGAACTTTAAATGCGACAATAACAACAACAACGGTAATAACAATTATTATTATTTAAATGTACATATATATATTTCACTTTAATTTGTTGTTATTGCATAAATAGTCAATTTGTCAACAGCTTATGACACAAAGCTCATGCTGGCAGCCTTTTTCTAGTTGTTGCTAATGGTTTAATTTCAATTTATATGCGATTTGTATGCGAGGTGTGAGAAATTGGTGGAGTTCATGCAGCAGCAGTAGCAGCAGGTGTTATTTACACTTGTTAATGTGCATTAAAATGCACTAAAAGTAGCTATGAAATGATTTTAAAAATATATTGAATAAAACATAAAAAATTTAAATACTTTTCCTACTTTGCTCATTATCAAAATGAATTTTAATAACATTAGCAAAATTCAACTTTCAATTGACAATTGGCATTTGGCTCAGCTTTAACTTGCTGCCACACAAATGACAATTATAGACCACACGAACAATTTGAATGCGCACAATTACACACACACACACACACATGCGTTGAGGTATGCTTGGAATGTCAGCCAAAGTCAGCTGCCGGCGATTGTCGACACAAGTAAAGCGCAGAGTCCAAACAGAAGTTGAACAGAGAAGCCGCAGCAGAAGCAACAAAACGCAGCCGCATTCAAATTGGCAGAACGCAAAATGCAAACGACAGACTAATAAGCCCAGCCGGACAGTTTGGTATGTGCTTTGTTTGCTTGGTCGCGTCTGCTTTGGCTTGGCTTGACTTGGCTATCGGCACTGGCATTGCATGCCACAAAGGGGTCGGCGTGGGGTGTGTTGTGTGTTGTGTGTGGCATGTGTGGTGGTCAACTGAAGTTGAACTCAAGCGCATCGCATATGTTAAACAATTGACTGGTTTTTTTTGCGGATATGCACGATTTGTTGACAGCTTTCTTACAAAGATGCCATGCTAAACGTTATTGTGAAGGCTTGCAGCACTTGGCGTTGGAGTTGGAGTCGCACAGCGGCATTCATAGCGGGCAAATTGGCCGCGCTGAAAGATCAAAAGGTGTGTGTGTGTGTGTGTGTGTGTGCGGCACATGCATGGCGCTTAACTTGGACTTAATTGGTTTTCACTCAATGGCCAGCAACGAACTTAAGCTCGCTTTGTGCGCGGCCTGGAATTGTGTCAAGCGTTTGCATTGTGTTTTGTTTGTGTTTTTGTTTTTTTGGTCAAATCGAATTGACTTGCGGCAAGTTGAGTTGAGTTCGGGCCGGGCTGTTGTGTTGTTGTTGTATATGTTGAGATATGATCGAAAAATTACGCAGATCGTGCGGCAAGATACATGAAAGTGCAGCGTAATCGTTTGTTTGCGGCTACCGTTTGCCGCTTCAAAACGGCGTTGAGTTGATTTTGAATTGACTTTTGTGGTGTGTGAAGATTTTGATTAATTGGTCTTGGCTTTTTGTTGTGTTCGCTCTTCGCTCTTGGCCGTCTTTTGTGAAACTTTAGTGTTGTTAATAGAGTTTGTAAAGAAGAAGAGCGCTTTGGAAAAGCGAAATTAATGAAGCTCTGTTAGTTGTTTGCCTCAATGGTACAAATGTGCGCTAAAGGGACACACGCTTCTTAAAGTTAATGATGGTGCTGAGTTTATCAGATACACACATATAAACATTATGATGGTTAGAGCAATTTTCTATTGAAGTGAAAAGTAATTTGGTTTAACTGTTGGTTTCATAAGCTTCAAATAATTATTCAAAATCATTGGTTCTAAATTTCCAAGTCAAATTTAATAGTGATCAACTATTTGCTTAGTTAATTAACTTACATATTGTTGTATAAAAAAAATATATCAAATTACATAAACTTAATAAACAAAAGAGCTAATAAGATTCTATAAATTACTTGGGTGAAATACAGTAGCTTTACATCTGTTCTATACTTCAAGTCTAACGAAGACCCTTCAGTAGAAACCGGTTTAGTACAAACAAATCCAATTGGATGAAACGCTTAAATGCTTCGCAGACGCCTAGATCGCAATGAGCGCAACGCGTGGGCTAGAAGAGAACAACAACAATAACAATAACAACAACGATCACAAGTGCAGCATAGCATATGCACGAGACTCCACCTCCAATTGGATTAAAGCATGAAACGAGTAAAGCAACTAAAATACGCTTATAGGAAAATGTAAATGAGCAAAGCGTGCAAGCGAGAGCGCTGCTTTGCTTGTGTGTGTGAGTGTGTGAGTCTGTGTGTGTGTATCTGATTTGAATATTGCATTAGTATGTGTGCTTTATGACAGCTACAAGCTCAGCTAACACACACACTGAGATACTTTACTCATACATGTATAAAAACAGTTACACTAGCTATCTCGTTTGCGCAAAGTCAGCAACAACAACAACAACACACTTACACACACAAGCACAAAAAGCTCGCTCTCGCGCTCGCGATCATTTTGAACGCTCACACACACATTGGCAAAAAGCAAATGAAGCAAAAAAAAGCCAAAAGTTTTGTGGAACGTATCTTTTGCAAGAGAGCACGCGATTTCAGTTGTCCTACAACAAACAAAAAATGTGTCTGCGTCTCTGCAAGAGTATCTCTTTGTGCGCGTCTCAGCTGTTTCTGACAGTCAACGCTGCTCAGCTCAGCACAGTTCAGCTCAACGCAACGCTGCGCAACACGTGAGTCAAAGTCGCGTTTAGNTCAGCTCAGCACAGTTCAGCTCAACGCAACGCAGCGCAACACGTGAGTCAAAGTCGCGTTTAATTTTTGTTGTCTTTTGTTTATGTGTGAGTGTTTTTTTTTGTTGTTTATTTATTCGCTGTTTGATCGCAGTTTAAAGTCGATTGCAGTTTGGCGTGTATCTGCGCGTTTGTTTTGAGTCTTCAACGTCGTCGTCGTCGTCGCCGCCGTCGCTGTCAACGTCGCGTCGTCTTTGTTATCAACATTTGCAGGCCTGTTGCTTGCCTGCCTCACTAATTCGCAATTGCGTCGTGTTTGTTGTTGTTGTTCTTATTGTTGTTATTGTTGTAGCGGTCGTTCGTCGCGTGTTGCATGCTCCAACGCACCGTAACTGAGCACATTTGCTCAGATACATAGCAGATACAAAGATACTCACTAACGCAGATACTTTCTGCGACGCAGTTCGTTTGCAACGCTTGTGCATGTGTAAGTGTCGCNTTTTGCGGTCTTCTTATTCCTTTTTTGTTTCTGCCATTCCATTCTAAAACTCANAAGTGTCGCTGCATTCGCGTTTTTTTTTTTTTTTGCGGTCTTCTTATTCCTTTTTTGTTTCTGCCATTCCATTCTAAAACTCAGCGCTGTGTTGTTGTTTGTTTTGTTTTTTTTTTTGCAAAACTTGTTGCCGCTGCGTTCGCTGCGGTTCGCTTCGATCTGCGCATCTTTGAGATAGTTTTTCAGTAGTTGTTGTAACTCAAGTGCGCGCGCGTGACGTTTTTAATCGGCCGAGTCGAGTCGCAGTCGGTTGCAGGCGTCGATTTTCAAGTATACTTTTGCGTCTTAACGTCGGCAATACGAAAAAAAAAAAAAACACAATCGATTTCAATTATATAAAATAACAAATATTTGACTATCAATAAAAGATTTCAATACAATAAAAGTTCACTATAAGTGCAGTGCAGAGCTTAAAATAACAACAACAAAAAAATAAATGCAAATGGTTGCAAATGTTAAATATATTTAATATAATACTTTGTGTTCTTTCATATTTAAATACTAAATAAGAAAACAAATTTAAAAAAGATTGAAATAATTTAAAAAAAAAATAAAGGATAATTGGACAACTCAAATACAAAACAGATACACTACGGTACGTTTTGAAATTTTCAAAAATATTTCGTTTATGTCAAATTTTCCTTAATCAATCCAAATAAAGATTAGAAACCTAACCTAAAATTGCCACGCGAGGCGATTCCCACTTTGAACTTTGTTCGAATTCAGCTGATATTTGTTTAATTTTATTTATCAACTGAAAGAAACACGACAAATTCACAAATTATCNGATTCCCACTTTGAACTTTGTTCGAATTCAGCCGATATTTGTTTAATTTTATTTATCAACTAACTAAAACACGGCAAATTCACAAATTATCCTGCTTACCTCATGTTTTTTGCGATTTCTACGAAAAAAAAATAAATTAATACTATTAAGACTGTTTTCCTTAAGTGCCCCCCAATAAACGAAATCAGGTGAATTTAATAAACTTCAAACGTTGGNCGCGTATTGATATCATTTCGCCAAACGTCGCCGGTTTGTTGTGGCGAATTTATTTATTTTGTTGGTTCTTTTTTCTACTTTTTTTTTTTTTTTTGCACAGTATTGCGAAAAAGCCTCTTCAANGTTTTTTCTACTTTTTTTTTTTTTTTTGCACAATATTGCGAAAAAGCCTCTTCAGAATGGTCAGCAAAATTGATTTGCGGTTGTGTGGTGTGCTTTTCTATAATCTTCTTCCGATTGTGAGTAATACAAATTAAGTCTTTGGGCGACAAAAACAAATAAATTATAGTATTTATTGTTTTTTATGTGCGCTATTGAAATAAATTACTTATATAAACGAGACAAAAAAGAAAACAAAAATCGTAACGACAAAATTTGCTTATCAAATCCAAGAAATCAATCGCTGCGACATCGATAAGCAATGCGCCAAGTGACAAACAACAAATAAATAACACGTGTTTGTTTTTCTTCGGGTCTTTTCGCACCTTTCTATTTTAGATAATGATTCACATTTAAATTATATTCAAATTTCCAGTCAACATTGATAAGATAGAAGAAGTTCTGCGCTTAGGGACTTTTTGAGCAAACTTTCCTTCAATTAAGTGTGTAAAATCTAATCATGAATTTTAACTAATTAACCATTTTTGTAGCCTGTTTATAAACTTGTAGCGAAATACGTCAAAACTTATTGTTTTCGATATGCAAAAGTTGTTGCAGGTGTCTTTAATACTTTACTGTCGCTTATCAGCCAACGAAAAATCAAGTTGATATTTGATTTATTTCGAAAACACACACTTATACGACTTTTGTACTTTGCTTCTTGCGCTTACAATAAAAGTGAAGATACTTTGTTGTTTTCATTTTCGTTTTTTTTCTTTTTTATCTAATTAGGCTAAGCGGCAGCATGTCAGCGATAATGCAAAAGCATTTTACAAACATTCAATATTGGTTTTCGATTCGTACATACAAAGCGAGCGGTAATCAATCACTTGATCAGTCATTGCGATAAGAAAGTCGTAAAGAAAGAAACGTATATTACAGACATTTGAATAGGATTCAAAGAGAATCGAGCGTTCCAATTGACTTATGATGGTTATGGCGACCTTAAGACTTTATCGCACAGAACTTCTTTGGCTTTAAATATCAAGTCGCACAAGTGTTATGCTAATAAATGATAATATAAAATATGCTGTGCATTTTTATTTAAACAACGATGTCGGTGTCGGTCGAACTTGCGTCAACTTGGCACATGAGCCGTGTATTTATGACAAGTGAAAATAAGTATCTGTTAGTAAATCGATCTACAATATAAACACGTTCGCTCGCGTTCATGTTGCAGTTAAATGCGTCTCACTTTGCTCGCATTTATTTATCTTTTCTTATCAGTGACTTTTTTTCTTCACGAGTCTATATTCTTATTCGATTTCTTTCGCTTGCGCTTGTGCGTTCGAATGCATTTGACTTCGGCCACTTCAATTAGTGTGTAAACTTTGTATGGATACAGGTTATTATTTGTGTTACACTTTTTTTTTTTCTCCATACATTTGTTGACATGGAATTTAATGCCCGCTTGCGTTTACGATGTCTTTATTTTTGTAGTTTGTTGTGTTTCATAAGTAAATATTATTGTGGGTTATGCAAAGCGGCGATACGCCATAGAGATGACACCTGGCACGGCAAGGCGATTCAATACGACTCTGATTTCTTGCTTTGGCATTTCCGATCGATTGAAAGTTAAAAAACACAAATGTTTTCCAACAAGTATATTTGTATGATTTGCAAAAAGAAGGGTAAAAAAGTAGAAAAGTATATTAAAACGCATTTGTGAGAACTTCTTTATCAGCACTCAGGTTCACCTTCACTTTATTGTAATACAATTTTTGAATGAGTTTAATTATTGGCGCATGAGTCAACCTCAAGGAGCTGAGCTACTTGAGTTTTATACACCTGCAAAAACAATTCGAATTATATCTTGGCTTTTACGATTGCAAGTAATTGGCCATTTCAATCAGCTAATCACAACAATCGAATGCCAAAAGTGTGACTCATATTCAACAATGTCCCCCAAATAGGTTGACTATAAATAAGAATGAATTTGTCTTATCAAATTTCTTTCAAAATGTATTCATTCTTTGGGCGCAAAAATGTCGTCACCGCATACACTTGGCACCGACAAAAAAGGGGGAATTTTCTACGTGTAAAAACATTTTCAAAGAAATCTATTTGTAATACTTTGCGTCGAGAATTGATTCAAACGACATTGGCGTGACAGGTTGTCGACGCTATAAAGCAAAAATTCTGTTGAAAACCATAATTTCATGTAAATATTGATAATGATCAAAGCTTTCGATAAACAAAATATTGGCGTCAATAATGTCAACTATCAGAAATAAAACAAATCGTATCGTATCGTCCCGTATCGTAGCGTATTGAAGGGGGCTGACACCGTTTTTAAAGTGCTCGCTAAGCCATAAAAAATTGCATTCAAATTGATTTTTTTTTTATACCCTGTACCTTATGGTACAAGGGTATATTAGTTTTGTGCACGTCGACAATGTATGTAACACCTTAAAGGAGACATCTCCGACTATACAAAGTATATATATTCTTGATCAGTATCGAAAGAGAAGTCGATTTAGCCATGTCCGTCTGTCCGTCCGTCCGTCTAGAAGAGCAAAAATTAGTATGTATGATATTGAATGGAAAGGAAATCGGTTTCGATTAAAAAGTGGGCGGGGCAATGCCCTACAACAGACGTTACTAATTGAAGGTACAGGGTATGTCGAAGTCGAGTACTGTCGAATCCAATCCTTACTGGTTTAACTTTGTTTTTGTCTGAATTTATAGTGTTGATGTCGCGATAAGTTGAAAAAAATTGATTAAATTGCTTACATATACAAAAAGTATAAAACAAATTATTTTATTTATTATTTTACAACGAACACGAATCTAAATTCTAAGGCAATAAATATTCGTTGCGACTTGCTTTGACCTACAAAATAATAAAAAAGCAAAACAAGACAAAAATCAGTAAAATAAAAACTTTTTTTGAAACAATCATTATTTTTTTAAAATATAAATTTTATTGGATATAAGTAAGTATCTCTATAAAAGACAACAATAGATTCGTTCTTTGCTTATAAAATAATGTATGAAAATTTCAAAATTAGTCAGTCCTAATAAAATGTTTGGTAGATTTATTTAGATTCTGTGGATCACAGAAATTTTCCAAGTTTTTTTTTTAATTATTTTATCTTCCTCTCTTCTTGGAAATAACTGTGTTCTTGAGATCGAATTAAAATAGTAAGAATTTTGTCATTGAAAATTTCCATAGTTCCGGTTCCGTAAAAAAAATGAGTACTTTGTTGGTACCAAGAACAGTTTTTTATATATTTGATCTTATTACTATTCCAATTTATAAAGTTGCAATTATAAAGTTTTTGAAACCACCGACTCAAATAAATAAGAAATGTGTATTTTAGGCATGCTAATTTGTTTGGCAAATAACAATTGTTATAAAAATAACATGTAATCAATAATATAATATTTGACATACGCCTAAGCCGCTCGAAGCGCCTGCATTGTTAATTAATGAGTTCGTCGCTACCGAAAATAACGCCAAACGCAATTCATTTAATAATGGAACGCAGGCGCTTGCTTATGCGTTACCAATCGAAAATAAGCGCTCGATCGCAATTATGTCAATGCCTGTTGGCCGGGGTCTTAGCGACGACTCAACGGCGGCTGCATTGGGCCTAAGCGCCTTAGCGAACTAAGACAAATTAACCCATTACGAGCCGCTATTATAATAGATCGACAGCGGTTTGCACGCCCGTTCTGTTTATTATAATTAATTTAAAGTCCAAATTGGAATAATAAATATTTTCAAAACAATATGTTTTCTTGCTTCGACATGGCATGGCATGGCGTCATTTTCTGTTTTCAATATTCGTTTATCTAAGCAAATTTTAAATGTTGTCGCCATTTATTACTCAACTGTTGGAAATTGGCAATAAAAAGTTAACGGTGTTAAAAGTGTGAGGCATACAATAATGCACATGTTTTATAATACTTATAATTAAATTATTATTGAAAAAGACGGTCGCAAACATACATATCCTTACTTATTAACCAATTGAGTCACAAAATGGCCAACAGTCGCTGTTGAGGGCGGACGCGCTGCGACTTTGCCGGTGACAGCGTCACTATAATAATGACTTCTGCTGATAGCAAAAAACATATTCGCTTTGTTGCTCATAACTAAATTAAATAAAATGAATGACAGACATNCATATTCGCTTTGTTGCTCATAACTAAATTAAACAAAATGAATGACAGACATTGTTTCTTTTTTGCAGCTATTTCTTTTTTTTTTTTATTATTTTAATAATTATTATGTGATTAATAATGTTTGTACTTGGCATTATGGATTTTGAAGTGTGTACATTGGCGTTTGTGTGTATGCTACGTGCTGAGTTAGACAAGTGTGAAAATAACTCGTTTTCAATTATTGGCAGTTGGCATTTGTGTGCGAAACTGTAAGGCATTAAGAGTTTAATAAACGATTGCAATTGGCTGAGCTTAATTAAGGTATATTAGTCGTGAAAAGAGTCTTTAATAACATTGTTCAATAATCTTTGTGAGAATGAGACTTTAAATCATTTCGAATAATAACGAAATTTTCTTATAAATTTCTATAAAATGTTGTCTAAGAAAATCTCTGCTTAAACGGTGTCTTCAGCAACAACAGGCGACCGTACGCTCCAATTCTCATCGAAATTTTTAAATAAAGTATTTCATAATGAACTCAAATCATCCGCGTTTCTATACAACAATCCAAGCAGTGTGACATCATCAATCAGCTTAATTTCCTATACGGCACTTCCTTCTCGGCCACTTCTTTCACACTTTCATTAAGAAAGACTTTCAAGCGCAAACGCTTCCGNATCATCAATCAGCTTAATTTCCTATACGGCACTTCCTTCTCGGCCACTTCTTTCACACTTTCTTTAAGAAAGACTATCATGCGCAAACGCTTCCGTTTTACATTCTATTTTATTACAATAAAATATTTAAAAAAAAACCCTTTCATCATTTCAACGCCTCTTGCCAAAGAGTCAATAAACACCGTTTTAAGTCATGTGGCAGCGCACATCGATGATCGATCATTCATTTAAATTGTATCGGCACAAGAATGGAAATATTTGGGCAACTATTAGTTATTAGTTTGCCGACAATTGTTGGCATCTATTTGTATGTCTTATGGCCGCTTAAACGGTCAAAAACATCGCGTGAAGATGACTTTCAATTTTGGCGATTAAATGGCCAACACTGCAAGAAATTCTTAGCAGCAAACAATTTAAATTTTATATTTTTTTCATTTTAACACAAAATAAATCATCATTCTTGCAGTGTACTACCTTGGGGCTTATTTGCTTCCTCTTTTCCAAAGGCATGTCAGTGTGCTCATTATAATGTATGCTTTTGTGACTTTTTGTGACGTTCGCTCACTCTACGGCCGATTCTCGCTCTCACTTGCTGATAAGCCGGCACGCAAGTAACGATGACTTTGTGCTTTTCTCAACTCTGCGAACGATTAATTCCTAACATAAGTTGAAGGGGTGCTGAAAAGGCCTTTGAATNTGTGCTTTTCTCAACTCTGCGAACGATTAATTTCTAACATAAGTTGAAGGGGTGTTGAAAAGGCCTTTGAAANTCTTTTTATTTATTTATGTTTGTTTTTTTTTTAATNTCTTTTTATTTATTTATGTTTGTTTTTTTTTTAAATTTGTTTGATAACTTTTGTACAACAGCTACCGAAATCTGTCGAAATGAACGCACAAACAAGTGAACTAATTAAAGTGACAGCAAATTAGCGTGGCGTGTTCACATGGCCGATTGGCATGTTGGCCGTTGTGTTGTCTCGCTCACACTGCCATACACGCGCACTCGCGCCACAACTAATGGAGATGAGTTTGCATAATGTCGTTTATGTTGGCGGCTTATTCAAAACCCGCTAAGCTGAAAATAGGCTTAATTGTCGGCCGGTCGATCGTCTTAGCCATGTGGAAGTTGCTGCTGCATTGCTTCGGTTAGTTGAGAGCTTAGTTGACAAACCGAGCGTTTCTGACTTTTTAATTGTTGGCGTTTTTCTTTTACTTGACGAGTTCTAATTTAACTTTTCAATTGTTGTCAGTCAATGTACGCTTTGGTATTCAGACTTAAACACAAATTAGGTTATTTTTAGTTTTTCTACAATAAACCAAACATATTATAGGACAATGTATGAAGAATTGTAGATGCGATTAAAAAAAAAAAATCAATCTTCGTTCAAATTCTATTGAAATATCATTATTATTTGGCTCAAGAATAACTCTGTTGGAATATAACGTATGAGGTTCGATCACCAATATCAATAGAGTGATCCATGCTCTCAAGTACCTCATTCAATTACAATAAAATTATAAAAACAGAAGTAATTTTTACTGAAAACTGTCAAATATAAAACCGAAATGCTTTGATTTACATGAACTTGTGTAAATGCTTTGTCCAATGTCAGACAAAAGAATTCCAAGAACGAAAATATTTCCAAATAACAATGGTTTTTGGCATGACAAATTTCCAATTAAAATAATAAATTCGTTAACAAATCAATTATCATTTAACGCTTACAGATTGCTCAACAAGTGTCACGCTTTACAAATGGGCTTGATAACGTGACCAACGTCAGTGGCAACAGCAACAGCCGTGAGCCTAACACAACAATGTGGTATAATAAATAAATTCCAAGAAACCCAAGCGATATCAAAGTACACTCACATATGCTGTCGCTACAGACACAACAACAACAGCAACAACAAAGCAACATAATCAAAGGCTGAGAAATCACTTTATACGCAATCAATTTTGAAATAAATGAAACATTGATTATGCCATTATTGCTAGCAAATTATTATCATCAGCAACAACAGCAACAACAACAACAACATCAACGACATCAAAGGCTACAACAACAGCAACAACAAGTGCAAATTGTTGCTGCTAAGACGCGGCGTAACGGCATGTTACTTGAATATAATAAAACATTGCTTATTAGAAATAGAATAAATAATAAGTTCAGCAACAACAACGACGACAACAGCAACAACGGCAACAAAAGCAAGCAAGAAGTGAAGTTACTGCGTCAGCAACATTTAGACAAATTACAACAGCAACAACAGCAGCAAGAAGAAGCAATGTCCACACCAACAACAAAATACAAATTAACAAACGATGCCAATGAAAATGCCACAACAACAACGCTTCTCTATCAGCAACATCATCAATTGCACCATCATCAGCAACAACAACAACAACTACAACAGCAACAACAACACCATCATCATCAACATCATCATCGCCAACACTCGCAACACTTGCAACAACAACAGCAACACCAATTGCTATTACAACAACAACAACAGCTGTTGCAGCAACATGTTGCCACCAATCCATTGCAACACTTAAGCCAACTTTTTGGCCAACAAACGTTGCCCGCAACAACAAGCGCTGCCGCAACTGCAACATCATTGCATGGCCTGCAACATTTAATTGCGGCCGTCAGTTGTCCGCAGCAACAACAACATTTACAACAAATCTACAATGAATATTGGCAGCGCAACATTTTGCCCAACGCCGATTTTCAGCTGTCAGCGCCGACAATTAAAAGTGAGCCAACAACTCAATCGGCCGCGATGGCAACATCCTCGCCGGCAGCAACAACATCGACAACGACATCAGCGCAAGCATCGTTGGCGGTCGCCACGGCGGCCTTTAGTTTCGCGCCAAATCATGCCAATTTTGCCGCCTCATTAGCGGCGTTACATAATAACGAACAGCAAGAACAAGAGAGTTTGCCGACGGCGACAAGCGAAGCAACAACATCATCANTTACATAATAACGAACAGCAAGAACAAGAGAGCTTGCCGACGGCGACAAGCGAAGCAGCAACATCAACCCGAGCTGGAACAACAACGCCACCTGTCGTCGCCAGCAACATGCAAAGCCAAGAAGGTGAGTCAANTTTCAGACATTTACGAACTGGTTTCATAAAATAGACCTTTACTTTGACCAGAATTTGATCCCAAAAATAAATAAAATTGAATTCAAATCCAACGGAAACATTTCACTTAGTTGAATTCCAATGAGTGCATGTTCATTTCCTGCCTTCTCGCGCACCTCAGCGACAACATTCGCGTGTCATGTTGGCACACACACGCACACACACACACACAGATCATACAATAGCTGCTGCACATTCATTCATACATTGGCCCATTCGAATTTTGTTTGTCTTTGTCGAAAATGGCCTTTTATTCATTCATAAATGAAATTATTAAGCCTCAAGTTCTACCTCGCCTTTTGGCCAAGTTTCGTGTTTGAATTGTGGCTCGAACTCATTTTCATATCATTAGCCTCATCATCAACGGCAATGACAGCGCCGGTCGACTCTTCCTGCCCTTCCTGCTTTACTTTGCCGGTCTTACTTCCGTTTCGGCGCTCTCCTTCTCCACCACACTCTTCTCTTTTCACGCCACCAATGCCTTTTGCCGGGTGCGGCGTTATCATTATGTCTTCTTCTTCTTCGTCTTCCCATTTTAGTCATCATCGTCACTTCTTGCCCCTCAACTGATGTTCGACTTTTGTTTCCTTTTGCGCTCTGGGGGAATGTTAGCATGACGAGTTGATATGATTCCGTCTGCACGCAAGTCTTGATTTTGTATTATCTCATAACATAAATGAATGCTCGAATATATCAAAACAAAAATAAAACTAACGCAAAAATTATGAATATTCTTTCGAATTATATAATTTTTTTTCGTTTTCTGTTCTGCTGAATTTATCATAACTACGAAATTAGCATAATTCGTGTTTTGAGTGAGTTGATTCTGACAAGTGTAATGAGTTCGTAACAAGATCATAATGGTTGCTACAGCCGGATCAAGTTTGCACATTTGGCCTCTTAAATACATGTCCGGAAAGTTCAACTTATTTATCTCAAATTAGCCTATAAATATATTATACAAAACTATGACTCAAACACATTCGATTCGAACTCAAAACCAGATTCAAAGACTGTTCAAAAGGTGTTAAGTCTGTTCAGAAATATGTTTCTTTTTTGCTTCTGTCTTGTACACAACCTATAATTAATGAGCCAGACATCAGCGGCAGCTTCTATTCGAACCGCTACCAAGACTTCAAACCGGCTCATGTATTNATCAGCGGCAGCTTCTATTCGAACCGCTACCATGACTTCAAACCGGCTCANGTATTTGTGTAATAACAGAAATTGCCGAGTCGACTTTTCTGTAATTTCAAGTGGTAATTATGCCATTTGTAGCATTTTAACTAATTTGAATATAATTTCGTAAAATAAAAGCAAAACGCATAGAACAATCATTAACAGTCATGTATGTGTAGTTCCCCGCCTCTATTCAAAACTCAATTTCTTTGCTTATTTATTACTTAATCCTTGCGGTTTTATGTGAAACTCGTGCTCAAAACCACAAACGCCACAAAAACNTTTTATGTGAAACTCGTGCTCAAAACCACAAATGCCACAAAAACAAAAAAATAAAATAAAAAATAAAAATTAAGCAATGAATGGCCTTTTATTTAATTCTCTGAGCCTTATTTTTACACATTTTGCTTTATGCAAATTATTTTTTAATAACCGAACGCCTTTGCATTTGCCAGAGAGACACAAAAAAAAGTTGATCGTCATTGTTTAACGTCGTCGCTGTCGCTGTCGTCGTCGTCGTCGGTCATCGTTGATTACTGACGACTTGAGCTTTCAGTTGTCCGTTCCGACCGCGACTTGAATGCTTTTGTTGGATTTTGATGGACCTCAGTTGTATATACGTCAGGGTAACAACAATTCATCTGCATGGCGCGTCGCTTTTATGATTTTATTATTATTAAAAATGATAAATGAAGATGAACCTGAACCTTTTCTTTTGGTTCATTATGTATGTATGTACCTATTTGTGTGCGTGTGTGTGTTTGTGTTTGCTGAATGAATGAGCTTCAGTTAAGTCTTAGGCATGCAGTAGCAATTTGGAAGCTATTGGCGATGATATGTTTGCGGTCGCATAGAAGTGCTGCCTTTGACGGATCGGTAGTCGCTACCTGTGCTGATGAGCTTGTCTTGAACTGAGGTCGTGCTGAATGCATGTTAGATTAAAAAAGTGCTCATGCAATGCCTTTGAATGCCATGCATTAATGTCGGAAGTCAAAAGTTCGTTGGCTTTGTGAGTAAAAAGGCTGTCTTAATTTAGAAATTGAAGTGAGAATTTATGCGATATGCTAAGCAACGAACAAGTTAAGTGCAATGTGTGAGTTTTGAGCCCCTTCCGCGACTTCATTCAAAGCAAATGAAAGAGCATTTATAAATATTAATTCATTTCATTGAAAACCATAAAAACATCTCTCTTATAAAAATGAGCTAAAGTGCATAAATCTTAAACTTCAATAAAACTAATAAAAAATTAAATGTGCTAAATGAGATTAGCAGAGAAATAGTTACTAATTAAACTAAAGCGGAGGGAGTTAATAAATAAATAAAATTCAAATGCGGTCATGCTCTACTAAGGTACTAAGACAGATCGGTATAAAGTTTCTTTTAAAGCGAACATTAAATAAAAACGAAGTATAATATAATCATGTATGTATATATCATATATAACAAAACTAGAAGATTAAATTAAGTCAATAAAGGTGTAATTAAAAAAGAAACCTGAAAATAGAAAGCCAAAACATTTTTTGCAGTGCAATAAGGTGGTCATGCTATTGAACCAAAACAATAGAACGAATGCCTGAGCCTTACTAGAGAAGTGAAAATTCGGATCGTTAATATAATCCATGAAAATTTTAGTTCTTGACAAAAAATTCCGCTAATTTATATGTCACCCCTTTGTGAGTCGCACTCATTAATAATGATCGCTGAGTTATGACTTCTCTCTCTTATAGTCTTTGTGCCGACATGCGCTCAGTTTACGAGTCAGTCATGAAGTCGTGGTCAATTAGCCTTGATATAAATGCATAACTTTATGTCTTCCATAAATATATATGTATGTATGTATAAAAGTAAGCCTACAAGCGAAAATAATTTTTATTTGTTTTCAACTAAATCAAGCAAAAATTCAAGACCAAAAGCGTTTCCCAGGCGCTACAAATAAAAAATGAAAAAAAAAATCCACAAAAGACTTAACCGTTCGAAAGACTGATGATCCAAATCGGCAACCAAAAAAACGCTGCGCCTAAGCATGCATAATTTTAATTTATTTCAAGAACAACAAGAACAAAAACAACAACATCAACAAATCGCAAATAAAAAATGGAAAAATGGGAAAAAAAAAAAAATAAAATGAAACACTTCGTTGAGTTGCTGAGCAAAGAATATTTATGGAAATACCTTCGGGGCGGAGCTCCCGAATTGCGAAAACGTTGATCAAATTTTCTGCGATAAGCGAGCGTGCAAGCGAACGAACGAACGAACGAGTAGATGACTTGGCATGCATATGAGCTGAGAATCTTAAGAAGACAAACCACCATAGCAACAAAAACAACAACAACAGCAATAATAATAATAACAACAGCAACAACAACAAATGAAGAGGGCAGCATTAGCTTTAACGTCGTCATCAACATCAGCATCAGCAATAGCAACGTCTCACATCCTTGCAATGTCTACACGATGCCGACGACTACGACGACGACGTCATCATTTTTTCGAAGGCGTTACCAAAGCAGCAACAGCAGCGGCAGCAACTTTTAGTCTTAGCACACAGATCTGACTACGGTGGCAGGCAGCGTATGAAGACTGTGGGAACCTTGTATTGCATGTAAGAGCGTTGCACATGGCATCCGAATCTGAATCCAGAACGCAACCCACAATGCTTCACTTTGCCGCCACCGCCATCGTCATCGTCATAGTCAGTTTCTGGGCTCGTCATAAGTCCATATCGTGCTGTTGAAATCTGCATTTTGCCTCCTCTGCTCTTCTGCTTTTTACAGACTTGACTCGGCTCGTTTGCATTTTGCAGATTGGCTGGTAATCTTCTTTGGACGCAACTCGTCTCCCGACTACGACTTCACTTTGAATTTCACTTTGTGGTTGTACTGCTTTGTATCGTTTGTCTTCTATACATTTCTTTCATGCTATTTTCACGGTAGTCGTGCTTTGGTTGTAAAAATAAGCCGCCATTAAGTTCTGACAGTTGTCTCAAGCATTGTTTCATTGCTGACGTTGTACTTTAGCCGCCATCACTCAATGCCACAAATGTTGCCATCTTAGTTAGTGTAGAAAATTATGCTCTCCTTTATGACATTTAATGGCTCAAACAGTATGAATTTGATTGAAAATCGCTTAACCATTTAATGTTGTCGCTCTTAATGCTTTTTGTTGATCCCCCAGCACAACCTTTTGAACTCTTGCCCGAAACTGTAACCAAAAAAACGAAATAAATATCGACACAGCTGCTCTTGTCTGAGCGAGGAAATGCAAAAATAATAACCTGGCGCCGTTCATAATTTGCCCNTGAACTCTTGCCCGAAACTGTAACCAAAAAAATTCAAAACGAAATAAATATCGACACAGCTGCTCTTGTCTGAGCGAGGAAATGCAAAAATAATAACCTGGCGCCGTTCATAATTTGCCCAAAGTGTTACCAACACGTTTACAAATAAGCCAAGCTGTGGCAACTGTCGACGAGCAGTTGAGCGAGTGATTGCTATATAAAAAAATCTGCTGTTGAAAAGTAATAAAAACGTTGGCACATTTTTATAACCACAAAGTCGACCGCGGCAAATATCACCGCCACAGTTGCATCGTCAAAGAAGCGTTGGCGTTAAAAGTGGCAAAATCTGTTAAAGACCGCAAAGATGAGGAAGAAGAAGCAGATGCAGCGCAACAACAAAGTCATGTCGAAGACGTCATGTGGCGTTATTGTACAGAAAGCGCCATCATTGAAGCCTTTATGGCACATGACTTGAAAAGTAAAATCCGCGCTTGGATCAACTTTGATAGAACTTCAAAGTGCTAAATGCTGAAGGTCGTTTGGCTACCG
>JXPM01004765.1:0-10776 GCA_001014415.1 Phortica variegata | reverse complement strand
CAAATACAAAAAAAAAATAGAAACGTGTGTAGATACTTGTACTTTGACTTAAAAACGCTGCAGATGAGCGTCATAACTAACAATCGATCTATTCAGCCATTCAGACAATTATTCATCGAACCATAACTTGTATCAAAAATAGCACAGCAGACGACGGCGGCGCGTGTAGAAGGACAGACAGACGACTGACTTGATTTGTCTCACATATAGACGTACATACACTCAGTTAATGATCGCAATTGAACTTTTCTTCTCATGGCTGTTATTGTTATTGAACTTTGTGGCATNGAGTGAAAACATTTCAAATATTCATTCTCCATTAGCTTAATTTTTTTCTTATCATAATTAAAAAAAAAAAAAAACAAAAAAAAATTCAATGAATATGAATATATCTGTATATCTTAAGCAATTTAAACAACACGAGTGGGCGTACATTTTTAAGTGTTGTCGTTTGACACTGAATGACCAAACGATTGACTGACCTGACCAACACTAACCACGCACTTATGCACACACACAGAGACACCCGGTCAGACAGGTGAAGTGTATAATAGTTAATTTATTTATTGTTAAACCTTGCGTGAAAATAACGCTTATAATATTGTTAACTACAATACATAAAAAAATTGAGGTAACACTAAAAAACACATGGTCAAATAATATGTAAAAAAAAAGCAAATTAAAGCTAAATGAATAGGTTTTCTGGTCCATATAATCGTTTATCTAAATAAAAATCAGCAAAGCCCATGGAGCAAGTCTGTTTTTTTCTCTTGTTTTCGCAAATTTAAGGCATTAATTAGTCTTGTGGGCTATAAAACATTGATGGGGAGAGCTTAAATTAATGGTTCATTCAGCTCAGAAGTTTTAAAAAAAAAAGAACAAAATAAAGTAATTTATTAATAAATTAAGTTAACTCAAAATCAAGGTTGGCAAATGATTGGGATATATCCTTTTGAATCGTCTGCGTAATTGATCACTGATAAGAGAAGCGGCAAGAGCATTTGAGTGAGATCGCAATCTAGTTCCGAGATCTGGCTCCTGTGGATGTTTATTTTCTACAAAATGATTGGGATGGCTATGTCGTGTTGAAGGGTAGAGTTTCTGATATATCAAGGAGCATCCTTAGTGCCTTGTTGCATGTACATTCTATACCTCAAAATCCCATTGGCACCTTGTTGGAAGCAGCTTGTTGCGCAGACTTAGGGTATTTTTGGCGCAAGGGAGACAATTTAGTTTTCAGGAGTTTATTAAACATTTAAACATCTTTAAAAAAATTAATAATTGGTTTAAAAAAAAAATGTATTATTTATGTGACTATTTTTTCGAGTGCCAGGGTGACGTAACCCCTGAATTACAGTATTGTGCAAAACCTAAGCAACTTTATCTACTCTTATAAAGAAAGTTGTCTAGGTCTCTTAAAAATACTTCCCGGTAAACCACAAATGCATTCATTTATTATTGGTATGTCCCCTCAAAATCCCCCACAACAACTTTACTTTTTCTTATTTTTTTATTTAAGCATAATTTTGATTATTTAAAGTGCCACGTGCGACATGAAATTTCAACGTCCTTATCGACATTATTATGGTTGGTATACTTCCAAGTAAAATTTTATTGTTTCCTTGTGCTTCTTTGTTGGTTTTTTTCTTGGTTCTATTGATAAAGATTTAAAAATAATTTAATGGCGGTTGATTACAAGTTTGTAACTCTGATTTTTAATACAATATGTGTAGAAGTTCTTGGGTTTTTGACCTTGTATGTTCTCTTTTAGGGAACACGCTTTTTAATTGTTGTTTTTTTTTTAGGTTTGTTCATAAAGACTTAAAAATAATTTAATAGATCGGTTTTTTTACCTTTTATTTAAAGGAACACGCTTTGGCGATTGTAGATAAACTTTTATAAATTATTATCCAGTGTATTTATAATTAATTTTTTTGTATTTTTTTATTATTATCGTTACAGATGTGAAAAAAATTATAAAAATGGCGATAATGTTGAGTTTAATGGCGCAACAAAGTGTTATTTATTGTTAAATAAGTACAAACATGACTTTTTTGTCTTGTCGTGATTAAATAAAAAAACATAAACCTAATAAAAACTAAATGGTGTCTTGCGAATATGCCTTCAGCGACGACAACCGAAGACTTGCGGCGAAAGTTTATAGTGGTACAGCAACAGAGATCGGCGCCACCGAATCTTGCATTGGCAACGAATCAACATCTATTGGTGCCCAATTACAATCCATTGCAAACAACTGCGGCAAACGCCAGCAGCATGATGACAACGTCAACGACATTGTCAACCGCAGCGACAGCCAATGTGGGCAGCAATACAACAGCCGGCAACATGCTGCACGAGCCCGAGCGTACTTATGTATTTCCCGGACCAGCGCAACCGTTGGGCGTGGGCGGTAGTACAAACGGACCGGGCATACCGGGCGTTGCAATAATATCAACGCCAGCGCCGCATACGCTCGGCGTTGGCGGACGTGGCCATGCACGTTCGATAAGTCACGGAGGCGGCGGTGCAATTGTCAGCGGTGGCGGTCGACCCATAAAATCAGCTATGAAGGGTCATCAGCGTGCCTTCTCACAGGGTCAAATCACTGATTCACCGCCAGGCGGCGCGCCAACGTCTGCCACTACTCAAACGCGTGGCCATAGTCGCGTTGGCTCGAAAACTGATTTCATCTTGCCGCCGGGTCATAAGGATACGCCTGAGCAGCGTGATTTTGGACCATCGGCGCCGACATCAGCTGCCGGACGCGGTCACTCACGGCAAGCGTCGCGTTCCGAATCGATATATACGCTGAGACGCACCGAAACGCCGCCATGGTGGAAACGTGTCGGTTTCTGTCAAAATAGTGAGAAATTCGAAGAGCGCACCTATCGCGTTGTCGTGCCAAATCACACGGTGCCACCGAAAACTCCGAAACGTGAACATCCCAACGGTCAATTTGTCGGCAATAAAATACACACAACCAAATACACACTGCTCTCGTTCATACCGAAGAATCTCTTCGAACAATTTCATCGCGTTGCGAATTTATATTTCATTTTTATTGTCTTGCTGAATTGGGTGCCGGAAGTGAACGCGTTCGCCAAAGAGGTTGCCATGATACCGGTGCTCTTCGTATTGGGCGTGACAGCGGTCAAGGATCTGTTCGAGGATCGGCGTCGGCGCGCGTCCGATAAGCGGATTAATAACACGCAATGCCGTGTTTACGATGTGTGAGTAAGCAATAACAAAAAAAAATTTCACTGTTAAATGTTAATCAAGGGTGTGTCATGTAAAAATGTGTGCAAATATCTGTAAATGTGTTGTCGACGACGATGATGACTGTGTGTGTGGATGACGCAGAAAACAAACTTTCCATAATTTATGTAATTATAATATTTTTTTATACATTTTGGGTCACAAGCATGTACATTTTTAGGCATTGTTAACATTTATGTTAATTTAGCCAACCTGATGCTGTTAAAATATGTAAAGTTTAATTGGCATCACTGGTCATTTGCGAATTTTAAGCGTAGCGTGTTAAATTCTAATAAACAAAAAAAAAAACGCCTTAGAATGTAACGGTTGGCCACAAATGATCAAGTTAATGAGAGTACATTAAATTTGTCAACTCATCTGATATTCCATTAGCGAAATGACAATTTTTATGTTCCCGTCACCAGTTGCTCAATGCCCTCATATATGTATGTATGTACATATACTTATATCTGTCTGTCTATGGCACAATGCTTATTCGTCTGCACTTCTCGTCGTTCTTAGCAACAGCAAACAACTTCAAAAGTCGCAAACGCGTCTCGCTTGTTGAGTACAATTTGTCTTTAGTGCTTTGAAATGTTAAACGTGATCTAGAAATCGATAAAGCAAGCAACAAAAACTTTCCCTCACAAAAAATTGTTTTTATTTTTTTGTTCACTACGTTTATTTTATATATTTTTTTTTTCTTCTGTCTGTCAGTTGGTTTATTGTGTACGCTCTCTCTCAAAGTGGCAGTTTTTTTTTTTTTTCTTTGCTGTTGTATCGCATTGTATTTTGCATTTTGTTGTCTCTTGTCCCACATTTACAATATGTAGAAGCGTATGAGCGATTTAAAAAGTCATAGGCAAGACGCCTCCAACAACGGCAACAACAACAACAGCTTGGCGCTTGTGTACGGGATATGTATGTAAAAACATGTTAAGCTTTTGAGCTACAAACGACTGTTGACTGTCTGGCTGTCTGTTTTTTTGACTGTGCTGCCTGCATGACTAAGCAGGAACTCAACGAGCTTGGCTACAATTGGCACATACCCATGTGCATATCTAAATTTATATGAGGTTTTTTTCGTACATGTACGTTTAAAGCTGAGCACGTGTTTTTTTTTTGGCTCTGTTTATTGTCGCAGCTGACGAAATGTGTTCGACACTCTTTATCTCTCTTGCTCTAACCTATCAACCGGGCTTTGCCTCCAGTGAGCCTGCTGTCACGTTCGTACGTGCTCGGTCGCACTTTGCATACCAAAGCAGCAGCCAGCACTCAGCTAACTGTTTATTATTGGCTTGACCAATGAACTTAACTTACATACATATATTGTTGTTATTTTTGTAGGTGAAATTGTTTTTTTTTTTTTTGTTAATGCGTTTTCATACAGCAACGTCAAAAACAATAACAATTCGTAACAATGTTTTTAGGCTACGTGGTCAGTCTTTTCACTATCTCGCCCGCTTGCACTTTTTTATTATATTATTTCCACTTGCATATTTTTGTTTTCCTTTTATCTTGCTCAGTCATACACATGACCACACCTGGCCGATCAATGGTCGTAATGCTCTCATATTTATTCACGGCACGTTCTCTTTGCATGTGTGTGTGTGTGTGTGTGTTATGTTTAAAATGAATCACGCGAGTTAATAATTACTATTTGTTTTTGTTTTAGTTGTAATTTCGCATACACACTGCATTTGTGTTGCACTAAAAAACCTTCACGAACCCAAATTAAAATCACTTCACATGCTCATGTAATAATTTTGATTTTATTAATTATTTAAGCTGCGAAAATGTTTTGGTGAATTAATAAAAGTTTTTCATACTTTTTCAATTGTTTGTATATAATTTATAATAATTTCACGTTGCACGCCACGTAATTTCGATATTTCGCAGTAGCGTGAAATGTGTGTACTTATGATATGCATTTAAAAACATTGGTAGTCATTTAAAGAAAAATACATATTCAATTTGATAGTCAAATTATTCTCTCTGACATGTGCTAATTATCCACCTTAGAAGCTTCTGTTAAATGTGCATTGTGCTCATAAGTAACATGAGTGTAACTAAAATTGGCAACTCTGTCATTTTATGCGTTCTTCTACCTGTTCACACCCCGACACAGCAGATACATATGCTGTGTGGCCATAGATAACATGAGAGTAACTAAAATTGACAATTCTCTCATTTTCTGCCTTCTACCTGTTCACACGCAGTACTGTCACATGTGCTGTGTGACCATAGGTAACATGAGAGTACCATATATTGACAACATTAGCATATAAAGAGCTTCATTGGCAACATTGGTTGAAATTGCAGTCTGATTTATTATTTCTTTATTGATATATTTAAACAACAACAACTGTAATAATAATAATAAAGAAAAATTGCATGCGCTGTCATAATTCATGCGATTTGTCGATATTACATTACTGCATTGCATAAATGCATTTTTTTCTTGTATTTTTATTTGCCCTACATTGACGTCTCTTTCTTTTGCAAAAATTTTCCATTGCCGGTTTACGATTTCTCGTACATTCACAGAAATGTTTATTGCAAATGTTGTTGAATATTGAAAATCTGCTTGAAATTCCACTGAATTAGTTTAGCGATAACAAACAAACGTTTTCCTTTGTTCTTGTACTTACACAAACACACACATGCATATGTTTTTGTTTTTGTTTTGCTTTGCAATGCAGTAACAGCTTGACTACTGCACGGATGGGAGAAAGAAAGAAAGACAAAAAAAGATACAAGCTGTTACTTTATGAATATGAAAAATAAAAATTTCAATTGATTGTGCATATTTCTTCATAGTAGTTAAATGTGCAATAAATTTAGTTAAAGTAATTAAAGAATATTAAAAAACAAAATGCACTTGAATAGCATCTTTGTGTTGTTTTATTAACATACGCTTGTGTATGTGCTTTTTTGTTTTTGTATTTCATATAAACTTGTGTCTAATGTCAGACTTGTCTTTTAACGAAGCCAATGCCATAAATGAACAGCAATTATTAATCAAACTAAATCAACAGTGTAGCAAATTGTTGCTGTTGCTGACATCACTGGCGTACGTAGGTAACAACAACAACAACAACAATAACTTAACAATTTGCCATATTCTGAGTTATTTAAAATACGAGTTGTTTTTACTCGTTTCTTATGTACTCGTTACTCTTGTTGCTTCTTACGCGCTTGCAACGAGTGCGGGCGCAGTGTTAAAACGAGTTGATCGGACGCTCGGTCAGTCAGTCTATGTTCGATGAGTTTGTGTGAACCGGTTTTTTTTTCTTTGCTATTTTTTGTTTTTGTACCAATCAATGTTTTGCCATATGTATTTTGTTGTATTTGTTATTTTTCAATGTCATGTTTTGTTTTGCTTGGCGGTTTTTTTTCCACTTATTTTTTTTTGTTTTCTTTACATTCGTCTCTCCTGCTCTTCCTCTTACGTTTATAGTGTGTTACCAAGTACAATGTTAACCTTAAAGCTCATCCGACATTCGCGCCTAAGGGGAAATTATCTATATCTGTATCTGTCGCTATATGAATATTTATGCTTGACTCGGTCGGTCAACGTGCTTTTTGATCACGTCTATAACAAAAGTGTCTGTTTTTCTTGTATCGCATNATCGCATGAACAAACACACATTTAAACGCTTAAGATTTCCAACTTTGTTAAATTTAACTAAACAAAGGTTTTTTCTTTGTATTATTTCTTATTTTTCAAGGTTAACTTTTGGTTTTCTGGTTTTTCAAAAGTAATTTTATGCATTTTAATTTTTGGTTGTTTGAAAATGAAGTTAATTTTTTATTGTGTGTGTGCCTGTTTGCGCAACAACAACAAAAGATATAATACAACTTGAAGTTTGTTATATTCTTCCCATGGCCTTAACCGCTTATGGTTTGTACAAATATTCTTAAAACAAAAAAAAAGATTTCTAGACAGTAATTGTTTAAATTTTAATGCAACAGAAAAATGCACAGATGTATCATCATACATATTAATTAAGTTAACTTGATTCAAGCAACAGACGAAAAAAATCTCAAGTAAACAAATGTGTTTCTTTTAAATTATTTATTTAAAAGTTATTGTGTCTAAAATATGGACGGTAGTGGGCATGGCTACGTTTTAGGGGCGTGCAGATGGTCTGTACATTGCCAGCAATTGTTGTGTTGACGACCATGGCCAAATCGAGTTTATTCACTTTTCATATTGTTGTTGGCCAAATGTATAGTATTAAGGTAAGAAAATTATAGGTTACTACTGTCAAAGCGCGTAGACCGTGAGAAATTTGAGTGTACAAATATTTTCTTTTCATACCCTATGTACATTGTCTCAGGGTATATTTTGAAATGATCATGATACACCGATTTAGATGTGTAAGTCCCTCTTTACCAATTGTTCTTGGAGCATATAACAGCTAGAGATTAAAGAAATTTTGAAAATAGACTCCTACACTTCGGCAGCAGATCAAAATTTGTTTGGATTTGTGACTCGCCCTCTCCTAGACATACAACCTAAACCTCCAACTTTTTTGAAAGGATAAAACTCGAACACCAGAAGCGATATAATGTGAAAATATAGTTAGAAGACTCAGTAAGCACAGCCCTACAATTTTTTCTCCTCCCCTTCATTTATCCGCAAGTAGTGGTTTTCTTAATATTGCTATAACTATCTCCAAAACTCTAAGAGATACGAACCTTCACTTCACATACAGGCTCAATAAATATATCTCTTTTAAACCTCATAGCCTAAAATACCCCTATCTCCTTATTGTTACCCCTCAAAGACTCGCAAACTGAAAGTTTTGAATGAATTCGACATTTTTTGTCCGATTTTTTTGAAACTTTAATCAGTATTTCAATGGGCTATATAAGATATTCCATTTCTGTTTTAGATTTTGGTCGTTGGATTACATACGATGTGTACAGGGTATTATATGGTCGAATAAAGTCGTCCAAATTTGTGTTTTTTTTTTGGATTTTATTGTGAGTTTTCGTTTGCTTGCTTGATAAGTGAAAAAGTTTTATTATATTATAAATACAATTGTTCCATTCAAAACCATCTTTTTGAGAAACTTACTTTTCTTTCACTTTTAAACATTTTTGTTTGTTAAAAAGTTGAAAGTATTTTTGGCGGTGCTAAGCAAATGTAATTTTTTAAGTTACAAGAAATAAAATCAAAAGTAATTTTCCGCTCAACAGTTAAATACCATAAAAGTACGTCATTCTTTCATATGATTGCTTTAGCATTTCATTTCATTTGATGTGTAATGAACTTCGTGTCATAATAAATAATTAACGATTCACTTAATAAAATTTTTTTTCTGAACTTGTTATGACTTGTGCGTAATCAGCAATTTTTTAAGAATTATTGACGTCAAAGTTATGTTGAGTTTATTGTGTCTTTTCTTATTATTAAATAGAAAAGTTTATTAGAAATTCTTGTTTGCATTTTTTCTTAATTACAAATACAGCAGAACTGCGCTAATCCGGATACTTGATAATCCGAATGTTCCAACAATTCGAACACTAACATAAGAAGTAATAACTAATTTGTTTTTAAACGAAATTCTTTGTAATTGTTGTTTGTTTACAAATATTAGGTTTATGATTTAAGCCACTTTTATGTTGAATGTATAAATTATTTGCTTATCGCTTTGTGGTTTGAAACTTTGACCAAGCTTAGAATCAATGAACGGCTGAGGAGCTAAGTTTAATATGATTAATGCTATTGTTAATAGTTTTGTCATTTATTATAATATAAATTTCTTGATTGTTTATGTTGCCAACGCTTTCGCAAGTCCTTATCACATAATGTATGACACAAATTATAGGAATTGAATGCCTCTAAAGTATATAAAGTCTTATGTAAATAAAGTCAATTAATGAATACTTTCTAATAATGTAGTTTTTAACATTATACAGCAGTATCTCATGAGGCTTAATGACACACTCAATGTGTCTTTGTAGTTGTAGTGAAGTTCTTAAAGTGTGTGTGTACCTTCTTACCCTATCAACAGACCTTAGTTAGGTAAAAATTTCCTACCATTAACATTTTGTTTATATAAACCGAGTGCGTCTATTCCGTCTGTCTGTTTGATTGAGTGAGTGTTTGCCTACAAGTATGACTGACGACTGACTATGGCAACATATAATTGTTTGTCCAATAAGTATAACATTGTAGCACACATGGGAATGAAATAAACAGCAAAATGTTATTAATTATTTAGTTAAAGTCACAATGAAGGCAACGTTAGCCAATGTCTGTGACTTTGGTTCATTCATTTTGTTCTTGTCGTTCCTTAATATGATTCTCTAACAAATGAGCTCGACAATGCAAGCGGCACGGCGACTTGAAAATCTCTAAAGGAATGTGAATTGAAGTCTTGTTGTAATGTACGCAATAGGGATACATTTTTGGGGATTAGAAAGTTGGGAAAAGTTTGGAAGGCAATTTAAATATAAGAAAGAGCAATTTAATTTTTTATTTATTTATTTAGTTATTTTTTTTTGTATATGTTTTATTTTATTTGTTTTTTCTTTTATATAACCATTTAGTTTTTATACTTTTCACGTATGTGAAACAGTATAATAACTTTGTGCTGAAGTTTGTAACAGATCNGTTTTTATTTTTTCTTTTTATTATTTATTTGCTTTATTTTTTATACATATGTCTTTTCATTTTTTTCACATGTTTTTTTGTAAATAAAACTTTTTTTTTTAAATATTTTTTATTTTTTTTACCGAGCAAAACCGGTCAATAGCTGGGCTGCCAGCGATAACATACACTTACATAGGCTTTCAGTACGCGAACGTTTGCGTGTAACAAGATAATTATAGAGGAAAATGTCTTTTCATTATAAACAACCAACATGCATACATGTCTGTATGTAATGAACAAATATATGTACATACATGTCTGACACACACACATACATAAGTAACGGTTAATGCTCATACGCTTGGGTAATAGTGTTTGCATGATTGATTCATACGCGCAATCATTTTAAGAAAACTTTTTTCCCCCTCATTTCTTTTTTTTTTTTTTGCGCTGCCCATTGGGTTGGATTTAAAGGCGGCACCGGGAAGTAGATTGATCGGCAATATTAAATAAAAAGTAGGTTAGCAATGCCATTTCACTTTTGTAGCGTTTTGCCGCTTTGTGGTTGGTTGACTGAGCGGGCGTATATTTACAACCGGCCTAGCAACACATAAAGCAATTAAGCATTGAGAATCAATTACATCATTGAACGACCAAACAATTCTATATGCTTGTACTCGTATAATTGCTTGTTTAACTTGTAAAAAAATGCTAAGAAAATTTGTTTCTTCTGCTTTATTTAGTTGTGCTTGACCATTAGGGCCAGACTTTTATTACAAGTCGATACCAATAGCAACAACAAAATTTCCTTTCAATAAACTTAGCATGCATAAAGTGCTGCTTTAATGTTTGTTTATGTTGAGTGTTCTTTTTTCTTTCGTTTCGTTTTGTTTCATTTCATTCTTCTTTTTTTT